>CACM01001042.1:0-14160 GCA_000208805.1 Erysiphe pisi
CTTAAGGGCCACATATGAATCCGGCTTAGGATTCTAACTATATTTAGAAAAATTATATCCGGGGCGTGACTGCTGTTGTTTTTTTTGACTTTAGCTTCAGCTCCCGCGTAACTCGGCACGGTAAATCTATTTGTTCGGCCGGACATAGTCTCATCTCATCCCCTTGTCGTAAACGCCCCGTAATGCGTAATGATGCCCCAAAAAGAGGGGTCGAACAGGGGTCAATTTAGAAAACAGCACTGTGAAGATAATGGATCTGCACAATTTTCAGCCCAAGAGAATAGAGAATTGTTGTTCCCTACAGCAAATTCGCGTTACACCTCTCTTGACCGACTGAGCGTACTGTGTTGACGCGTTCATACTGATAACTTGTGAAAACGGAAAGATAGATCAATAGGGTTTGCTTAAGTTTTCTGCATAATAATCTTTTTACGTCAGCTACTAAATCCTCCATCATTAAAAATCTACTTGTCATGAATTCAACACAAGGTTGGCGGGTCTCGAGGGCTTTCTGAAAATGAAGGTCATGAGTATAATAGAAAATATCACATAAAATTACATACAATACTAAATAAAATTATCATATTAATTCTGACCAGCCCTTAAAAGACACACATATGAAGGATAAATTAACCTATTCCAGGTTCTTGGCATTTTCAGCTGCCGCTCTCTCTGCGTGAACTCTACCACATTTCCTTCAACCTCGCGATTAGCTCTTGTTTCCCTAGACTAGTCAAGGAATCTTGTAACATCAACTAAGCGCTGATAATGAACTAAATAAGCGAAATAATCAACTTGAACTACGGCATTAGCCACACCTGGCTCAAGTATAGGTTATGTATCACCTTCGAAGCTCACATCATTCTCGGAAGATGGTATCTCATTCTCGTCTGAGCTTGAGATATCAACAACAAGGGAAATCCCCTTACGGCTAAATAAAAAAATCTACGTAAATAATAATAAGGGGGGTAATGTTACGGTTTAACCGATAGTCCTTGCTTAGGTGAGCACCTAAGCGATAATGATTAGTCACCAAGATTGGTAACAAGGGTAAGCGAGGTTGAAGCTGCGATCAACTATTTCAATTAATTGAGGTGACGATCATCATATACAGTAAATGTCGTTTAGTAAAAAGGGTTAAGAACAAGTGGAAGATGATGAAGTATATATAAGTTATAGACACATTAAATAGACTTCGATTCCCTCCTAGTTTAATCAAATAACTAAACTATAGCCAACTTGGTTTCCGTAACAATTTAAACCAGAATCAATACTAATAAGGTTAAGTCAATACTTGTTATTAAGCTTTATAGTGGTTAAAAAATATATCGACTTAGAGTGTAGAAGCTTACTTTGAAATATAAAGGAGTTAGTAAGAATCAATTATTTTATAGGAAGTGGATGCCAATATTTGCTCCACCATCCTCCCTAAGTAGCGAGTCAACGGGTTCATCAGGACAGGATAGCGGGTTCTCATACAAATCAGTTGAAGAATACGTCAGAGAATTAGACAAAATGGCCACTGACTTACCCGAAGCAGAATACTCAGCATTGAGAGTAACAGACCCCATAGCAATTGCGAATGAGTCAAGATTAAGATGTGATGAGATGAGGAACATGCTCGAAGAAATGAGACTAAGAGAAAATTCCCGTATAACAGAAGTTGAAAGCATCCGTTCCGATATGAAAGAGTTACTTTCTTTAATGAGGAGTAATGTTGCCAAAGATCAAAACCCGCCAATAATCCAAACTTCAACCCCAACTTTCAGTCACGAATATCCAGAATCAAGTGGCATTCCAAAATTAAAACCAATAAAATGGCCAGAACCCTATACTCATGAAGATCAAAGCCAATGGACAACAACCTACGGCATTTTACAGTACATCTATAAGCGAGATGTTCAGGAAAGGAAATTTCTTCATCCTGGAGATTTCTTCATGACTTTATTTAGTCATGCTGTCAGTGGTACAGCAAAGCTTATGACAACTGGCCGATTTCAAGAAATGATGGCAAATGGTCAAACAGATGATGCACTAGGTCTTTTAGCAGCCATGGATGACACTTTTCGTGACCGGAATGAAGAGCAAGCAGCAGCAGCTCTCTTTCACTCGTGTCAACAATTTAAAGATGAAAGTTTGTCGTCATTCCTTCCAAGATTCCAACAGCTACTTGCTCGTAGCCCAAGTTCGTCGGGAGACGAGAAAAATAAAATCTATCAACTATGGAATTCTTTAAATCAAGTGACCCGAAATCATTTGATTGGTCGACCACTTCCTAGTACCTATAGAGAATTTATAGAATTCCTCTCTCCTACTTGATCGCAAATAGAAGAAGTGGGCCTAGTTAAGACAAAAAGATATTTGATTGGTAAAGTTGGAACTTTTGACGATGGTACTCGAGGGATCGCTGGAGGTAGGCTTCTAGGAGCAAATATAGCCCCTAGCCTACATAGCTCGCCAACAACCAATCTTCCTCATGAGAAAGATGCAGATAGTGATACGCGAATGACAGGTGTCAATAAGTTGCGTGCGAAATGGGTGTCTCGCACAGAAATTGAAAAGCGTATGGCTGATGGAAGATGTATTCGTTGTGGTAAGAAAGGCCACCACATTTCTAACTGCCGTTTTTTGCCTCCTCAAAAGCCTGAGACTAGTGTGAAAACCACTATCATAGATGAAGACGATGTATTGCATGTAAAAGAAGAGAATAGTACTCAAGAAGAATTAAAAGATTAGCCTCTGGACGAAGTCGTGGTCAGAGGCCTAAAAATGGAGTTTGCAAAGCGGGAGTGAATTTACATTTAGTTGATAACCAAGAAGTTAAAAATATGAATGGTTCATCATTCATAATAGATACCTTAGTTATTGATATTTATACAGTTCCCACATTGATTGATAATAGATGTGAATGTTTTGCCGACGTAAGTGACTTCATGATACGCAAAGCTAAATTGCCAAGAATAAAGGTGCCTACAAGGAAACTTACCGAAGCTACTAGTAGCGATAATGGACAAAAATATTTTATATCGGAAATGACTAAATTGGATTTAGATATAGACGGATATAAGAAAACAATATACGCATATGTAATACCAAGGTTATCGCATGGTTTGATACTTGGCAAACCTTGGATGGAGCAAGAAGATGTTGTATACCATGCTAAAGAGCATTTTATGTATATTCGTGAAACAGTAATCGATGATGGGCCCTTACGAGTGTGGGAAAAAGGACACCAAGAAGATAATCACGAGTCAACACAAATAAAAGCGAATGTATCAAGCCTCTCAGCCGGAGTATTTCTTTTAACGTTAAGAAAAGCACAAAAAGGCTTAAATACTAGTAAGACACAGCTATTCTCTGTAACGCTTGCCGACATTCAGAAAGCATTAGCTCCCTCAAAGAAGTCAAGCGCAAGCTTAGAAAAACTTCCACAGGAATACAAAGAATTCTCTGGTCTCTTTAATAAAGATTTAACTGATAAGCTACCACCAAATCGATCTGGGTGTGATCATGAGATAAGAATTGAACCCGGAAAAGAATTACCATGGGGGCCCTTGTATGGTATGTCAAGGGACGAGTTATTAGTGTTAAGGAAAACTYTGACGGATCTTCTTGATAAAAATTATATTCGTGCTAGTAGCTCTCCGGCTGGAGCGCTAGTTTTATTTGTTCGTAAACCTGGAGGGGGGGCTACGATTCTGTGTCGACTATAGAGCTCTGAACGCTGTATCAAGAGCAGATCGCTATCCATTGCCGTTAATTAAAGAGACACTTGCTAGATTAAGCAAAGCTAAATGGTTCGCTAAGCTAGATGTACGTGCTGCGTTTCACAAGTTACGTATCAAAAAAGGAGACGAATGGAAAAAAGGCCTTTCGAATGAGATTTGGCCTCTTTGAATGGCTAATTATGCCCTTCGGGCTAAGTGGAGCTTCAGCCTCTTTCCAGAGGTATATAAATGAAGCTCTTCGTGAATATCTTGATTTCTATTCGGCAGATGTTGATGATGTCTTAGTTTACACAAATGGAACGCTTTCAGACCATAAGACTCAAGTAGGTTTAGTACTTGCAAAATTGCAAAAGACCGGCTTAGGTTTAGACATCGATAAATGTGAGTTTGGCGTAAAAACGACTAAATATCTTGGGTTCATTATCTCAGCTGAAGGCGCAATACCTTCCATTAAAATGGATCCAGAAAAAATTAGAGCTATTTCAGATTGGGAGCCACCGATGACCACAAAGGGGCTGAGAGGATTTTTAGGCTTCGCGAACTTTTATAGGGAGTTTATTAATAATTACTCAAGGATTTGTGCCCCATTGACATCTCTGACTGGGAAAGGAACACCGTGGAAGTGGGGTCCAGAACAAATGGAAGCGTTCAATACCTTAAAAGCAAAATTTATCGAAGAGCCCGCTCTCGCACAATGGGACCCTGATCGGGAGACTATGCTAGAAGCAGATTCATCTGGATTCGCACTAGGAGGTTGCTTATTACAAAAGCAAGATGTCGGAGTCTGGAAACCAGTTGCATATTACTCGCGGAAATTAACAGGGGCAGAGATGTATTATGAGATTCATGATAAAGAGCTTTTGGCTATCGTCGCGTGTATGAAAGAGTGGGACGCGGAATTAAGAGGTCTCGCAAAACCATTCACAATTCTTAGTGACCATATGAATCTCAAGTACTTCTTGACTACAAGGAGGTTGACAGAGAGACAGATACGTTGGGCTGAGTTTATGTCTAGGTTTAGATATATGCTGCAGTATAAAAAAGGTGCAGAGAATGAACGCGCAGATGCTCTCTCGCGTAGAGATCAAGATCGACAAAGAGAAGGGGACCCTCGTCTCTTATCTCGAGAAAGACAACTCCTCCATCCAATCAAAATTGATAATCTAAATACAAGTGGTCTTGAAGTTGCAGACGGTCAGAAAATCTTTGTAAATGAAGATCTGCAATCACTTTGGAATCGGGCTCTCAATGAAGACTCGAATTTTCTTAAAATAGTACAAGCCGTCCAAAATAATGAGCGAGGATGGCCCAAAGATCTTAAAGTACTGACGGAAGGTTCAGACGAGCCAAAACCTTTGAAGGCTATGATTGCTGCTTGTAATTTTGACAAAGAAAATGGTATACTATATTACCAGGGGAGAATCTGGGTACCGCAATACGAGCCATTGACAACGGCATTGATACAAAACATCCATGATGCTACCGTTTCTGGTCATCCCGGTAGAGATGCAACCTTGGCGCAAGTGGCACGAAATCATTTCTGGCCAGGAATTAGTAAGTCTGTGAAACGATATTGTAAAAACTGCCACGTTTGCGGTCGATCCTCTATATGGCGACACCAGAAACAAGGACTTCTTAGACCGTTACCTGTTCCTAGCCGATTTCATCAAGAATTGTCTATCGACTTCATGATAGACCTTCCAGAGTCGGACGGTGCTACAAATATAATGGTTATAACCGATAGGCTCCTGAAAGCAGTAACATTAGAAGCTATGGACAAAATGGATGCAGAGTCTTGTGCCGAAAGATTTCTTAGATGTTACTGGCGATTTCATGGATTTCCAAAAGCTTTAACAAGCGATCGAGGAACTAACTGGACCAGTAAATTCTGGAGGCGGCTCTGTGAATTAGTCGGAGTAGAGCAACGTCTAAGTACTGCCTACCATCCTCAAACTGACGGAGCAACAGAAAGAGCAAATCAGGAAGTTCAGACATATCTAAGGGCGTATGTTGCCTACACCCAACATGATTGGTCAAAATGCCTTTCGGCAGCACAATTGGCTATTAATAATCGAGATGTAATGTCTTTGGGTGGTATTAGCCCTTTCTTTGCGACGCATGGATATCATGTGGAACTAATTCAAAATTGTGTCAACGAGTCAACTGTTCCTATACCAACAGGTAAAGAAAAAGCAGAGCTTCTGGTTGAACGTTTAAAAAATATCACAGAGTTTATGCAAGCTGCAATGGCCGCCGTACAAGAAAGGTATAAAGATAATGCAGATAAAAAAAGAATTCCAGCTCCACGATATTCAATAGGCGACAAGGTTTGGCTTTTACTCCGAAATATTAAACTTGACGGACAGCCTTCAAAAAAGTTAGGATGGCAACATGCTAAATATCAGGTAACTCGGATAATATCGCCGGAAGTAGTTGAGCTAGATGTACCTGGAAAAATTCATAATAAGTTTCATGTTAATATGATACTACCAGCTGATGACAATCCACTTCCATCACAAATTGTTGAAAATGAAGACCCTGGACCTATTGTTATCGATGGAGAAGACGAATATTATATTGATGAAATTATAAGATGTCGAACACACAAAGGAGAACGACAAGCATTAGTCAAATGGACTGGAAATCCAGTTCTCGAATGGACTTCCCTTGATAATTTGCAAGAAACAACTGCATTAGATGAATGGGAATCTCGATGGGGATCGGCAATGTTCAATAATGGTCCAACAAAAAAAAAATTTAATAAAATTTATAAAAATAAAAAAATCTACGTAAACAATAATAAGGGGGGTAATGTTACGGTTTAACCGGTAGTCCTTGCTTAGGTGAGCACCTAAGCGATAATGATTAGTCACCAAGATTGGTAACAAGGGTAAGCGAGGTTGAAGCTGCGATCAACTATTTCAATTAATTGAGGTGACGATCATCATATACAGTAAATGTCGTTTAGTAAAAAGGGTTAAGAACAAGTGGAAGATGATGAAGTATACATTAGTTATAGACACATTAGAGAGACTTCTTTCCCTATTCTAGTTTAATCAAATAACTAAACTATAACCAACTTGGTTTCCGTAACAGCATCTAACCAGAAAGGACAAGTGTATTCTCGCTTAAATGTCCTTTAAAAAAGTTTAGCGGTCTTTAATAGGCTGTACATAGCTGTACAGAGCTGTACAGAAGCCAACAGGTGTTTGCATAATAAAAAGCGACTATTTGCAAACGACGATCAAGCGCAAGTCTACAAGTGAGGGCTAGTAGCTTCTTCCAAAAATACGGCAGGAAGGCTCTGTTCTGATTCAAGCTTTTACCACGCTTGCTTAAACGCACGCTGCCGGTACATAGTGCCTCGACGGAGGCATTTACTCAACAGAATGCGGAGCTTATTATGAGTATCTGGAATCAGCCTTGAGAGAATTATGTAAGCTACCAGATCAACCCGTAGTCTATTGTAGTTGTGAAGGTAGGCGTGCTTAATTCGACACCAATGAGATTCCAGAATCATTGTTGTTTTCAACACTGGCACCTATTCATTTGCTGCGTGAGCCTATTTAACTCACTCAATAGGAAAATACCAGATTATCCATAGATAAGCCCATAAACGAAAGTTATTGTGGCTATAACATCTTTGAAATGCTTCAGTTGCACATCTACTCCAGATTTCGGTCATAGTTTCTCTAATGTCCAGCTGTCGAGGAAATGAATAATGGCCATTGAGATGAGAAGCAAAAATAGTGAGTACAACTTATTTCTTAGGCAGCAATCATATTCCTGTCAAGCTCGAAGCACTGAAATCTCGAGTGAGGGATGTACATAAACAATATTTGAGGTAATGTATCCAATCAGTACGATTGTGAGGTAAAGTTCCCCAGCAAAAGTCTGAAGATAATTGGTCGCATAGAGCAACATTTAGAGCCTCGGTGGGATGATAGACTCCTTCGTGTAGAGTTTCCTTTGCTTCTGACAGCTTTGATTTAATTGCTTGTCTTGCTTACTAGAAACTTAGTTGAAGTTCTGCTCCTAGCCAAACGAAATTTTATAGCGGAAATCTCACTGCTGTCTTTATCTATACCGAAAAACATAGGCATAAAGCTTACGTCTTTGAAGCGGCAGAGAAACATGGCTGGAACACCTGAAGTAACTTCAGCATCCGCATTATCATATACTGTCTTTGGTAGAAAGCGGTATCAAATTGGGAAGCCTAGTTATAAAAATATCAGCACATTAACTGATAGTCAAGCCACAGATCACAAGTTATTAAAAAACCATTTAAAACTTTACCTGCACCATCAACTTTTACAAGCACAATAAAAAGACTTCGTACTAAATTATTTGTCTCGCGTGTCGCACCCATCACGAGCTCGTTCCCTAACTGACAAGAAGTAAGCATCAATATTACTTCTTTGCAATAAATAATGATGCCCAGAATATACCGAATTGATATTCAGCGTGATCTATATTTTTCTCTTGTAATATTTTTATAGCTGACCGCCACTAGCCGTCATCACGAAGCCACTGCTACTTTCACTCGATTCGCCAAGGGCAATAAAAGTTGATCCGACTGTATTTTTTTAAAAAAGATTGAAAGCTTTATACGACTCACTTATGACTAAATAGCTTTGTCAGCTTCGTTTAATGAATTGCGCAGATCTGTTACCAGACTAAACATTCTGGCGTGTGTATCCGCATATAGCGTATCAATAATGAAAAACTGTTGGACGTCTGTAGAGAGAGTAATCTCTTGATAAGGTGTATGTTTCTTGTCTTTTAAATCAATTATGATAGATCTAATATCTATACACAAACGAAAAATAAGACGTCTATGGTATGCGAAACATTCCCTTCGGTGCGGGTCTCGAATCAGAGGAGTTCATTGTGGCCATGACTGCCATGTTCATGTGTTGACACCCATTTACTAACAATATTTTGATTTTTGGGACGGGATACAATCTCCCAAGTGTAGTTCCTGTTAAGAGAATCCATCTCTACTTCAATAGCTTCCTCTCAAACTTTATAATCATCAGATTTCACTGCCCGTTTAGAAGTTACTGGTTCTAATTTTACCGAATATGTCTGGTATAATTGAGTTTTTGGCCCCATGCCATCTTCAGGGTTTGCTTACTTCCTATTTCGGGTACTTCTCCTAGGTTAGTCAGCATGAGTTTGATTAGCGCTAGATAATTCTATTGAATTCAAAATTAATTTGTGGAAAAAGTGGAGTAGCCAGAAGAATAAAGTTTCCATGTAGCTCTTTAGGGGTATTAGAAATTGAAGGTTTGTTTGAATCTTGAGCTGGTGTGTATGGCATTAGTTTTTGGAATGGACCAGAAGTTTCTACAAAATCCTCAGATATGTTTGTGAAGACGGGCATTGAAGGGCCGGATGTTTCGAAAGAATTTTCAGGTGCATAAGTGAGTATAGGTGATGATGGAAGAGTATGAATTTAACTTAAAGGAGGAATTAATTCAGTATAAGAAGGGATTTCAGATGGAACTGATGATCAATTAAACTCAACAGTAATTTCCCCTAGCTTTGCAGCCGGGAAAGTTACTTTTTGAGTTATTTGAACACCTCTTTTACTTGAAATGCAAATTCGGTAAATCTTTGTAGATCCAGTGTATCCAAAAAAAATTTTCTTCCATTGCTCTTGGTTGTGGCTTAGATCCGCTAGGTCTTGTTTCAACACCAATTTGGTAGGTGGACATAGACTTCAAAACAAACAGGATGAAGATGTGTTATTGACGGATATGTCATTCCTTGTAATAACTCAATCGGCAATTTATTTTCAATTGTGCGGTGTGGAAATTGGTTGAATAAATAAGCTGCAGAGGCAGTAGCTTCTGCCCAAAGAAACTTTGGGACGTCAAGAAGCATTGCTCTTGGTTTTGTGACAGTTGTACGATTGAATCTTTCTATGAAATCATTTGACTCGTGTTCATATGGTGACAAATTTTCACGATCAATGTCGTTGTTCGCAAAGAAACGTTGAACCCTATTATCAATATATTCTCCGCCATTGTCAGAGAGTAAAGTCTTAATTTTAGTTTTGAATTTATTTTGAATTCGAATTACAAAATTGTATATTGCTGGATAAGCATCGATGAATGTAATATGATAACTTTTTCCTCCGAGTGAATTAACGGAGAATTTACCTGAGAGATCGGAGTGGATAAATTTGTGTATGGACTTTGAGAAGATATATGTAGAGCAATTAAATTCTTTTGGCCTATTTGAAATAATTTGGATATTATTTTCGTAGGGCTGAGAAAGTATTTTTACCAGGATGAGCAAAAGTCTTGTGAGCTTCCATATAAGAGGTGAAAAAAGTATTATATTTAATTTCTTGAATTACATATTGCTTAGAAGAATCCAAAGTTACAAATATCTATTCTTGTTCATTAAACAAAAGTTTTCGCCTTCCATTTTCTGACAAAACTTTGTAACCTTCTAACTCCAATTTACTTCTAGATATTAAGTTTCCACCTTTCAATTGGGGAATATATAATACTTCGCGGAAAGTTACTATGCTGTTTTTCCCAGTACTTGTCCGGAGATTTAAAGTAAAGATTACCTATGCCTTCAACAGGGATCTCACATCCATTTGCAATTGTTACAACATCTTTGTGATGTCTCGTAGAGGTAAGGAGTTTTTTCCGTGAAGTCATATGTGCAGAACAGCCTGAGTTAAGGGTCCAGAATGATGGTAAATTTTCAACCGAGGATAAAAATGCCTTATCGCGTGATAAATTGGGAGTTATGACTTCAGGAAGATCATAATCCGGAAATGAAGCAATGTTTGCCTTATTAAAGCTGGGTGAGCATTTATAATTAAATTCAGATTTTTGACGTAGATGTTCTTCTAGTTTTCTGCACTGGTTATGAGTGTGTCCTCTACATTTGTCTTCGTTCTTTTTACACCACGTGCGATCTTTTACCCTTTCATTTTTTCATTTTTCATTTCCAAAGTAAGCCTTAGATGAGGATGAATTATCGATTGGTTTGAATGAGTTCATATCAAATTATTTGATATGAACCCTATTAACAGTCGGTGGTTTAAATCAGCGAATATAAGGTCTTCTCTTGTAGTGAGATTATCAATAATGTTGTTATAAGAAGCAGGGAGAGATAGCAACAAGTACATAACCTTGACTTGTTAGAAAGATAGAAAATTCTGAAGTGCAATTGCTCCGGGACGTGTCGTAGCTCTTTGCTTAGTTACAGCTCGATTACCATATTTGTTCGGTTGGTCTTAGCCCCACCTCACCCCCTTGTCGTACCTCCAACAGGGTGAGGGACAGCAATACGCAATTTTTTGATCTGACAGCCAAAGTATTTGATTTCTAAGCCCTACATCACCACCAATGCTTACCTATTTTGTATATTTAAAAACACATATAACAGTACTTTATCCATTTTTCTATCTCATAAGACAGTAAATTCGAGATAAAAAAGACCAAGAGAGTAAATATCATGCTACATATTAAGTCAAAATCTACATAGCTCGACACTGAGTTTACGTTCATGGCAATATTACAACACAAACATTCGATTTCGCTTTCCATCATAGCAATATATCAAAATTCTAGAGTCTTATTATTAGATCTATACCTCGCTATTTGCAATTTGAAAGTTTCTAGAAGGCGTAGTTGGGATTGGAAGTAGATGAGAATCAAAAGCTGCAACACAAAAACCTTCTCAACAGCCACAGCTTACCCCCTTGTCGAAACAGCAATACACAAATGCCATCGCTTGAATGATTAGCTTTAGTTCAAGCCTATCTGCGTCTGCGTATTGCTGTGTTTAATTCAAAGATTGACTAAGCATTGAGCCCGTAAAAAAGTAGTAGGATTTGCGTATTGCTGTATTTTTTCCGACAATTGGCTGGATTGTGAGCCAGCTTTAAAGTACCAGACTTCTCGACCTCGTCGGCCTCATCAGAAGTGTCTTTTCATAGCATTGCAAGTTCACCTGTGACGGCTAGTACGCCGAGAATTGCCTGTAGTCTGCAGATACCCCTGCAGTCTATAATTATTAAGCGAGGGGTGTGCACGACACAACACCCCCTATTAAAAGATTTCGTGAATGACCTCACTGACATCATCCCTAGTCTGAGCACCCGTAATCATCTAAGAATATTCTGCTGATCTGGTCAGCGAAGAACTAGGAATGTATTGAAAATATGTATTTAATGAGTCATAGATATCTGTAACTTAGCTCTCCATAGTTTAATAATTAACAATCATTATCTATTTAAATGCACATGCTTTCGATAGTTGATCTGTGACAATGGGTTGGACAAGTACTTTATTTTTCATTTTTTAATCCTTTTCCGTATAAGTCATATCATGCTTATTATACCGTCATATTCACCCCTTCAATCTCTCAATTAGGAAATTCTACCTTTTTTCAAAACGATTCCTTTCCGGTTTCTGCAATATATTCGGGGTCAAGCGAAATAGATATGTTGTAGCGAGCGTTCATAACAAAAATTTATACATTTTACATTTGAAATTAGCATGGATATATACAATCCTGACCCTAAATAGATGCAACAGCGCTAAAATATGCATGCAGGCAAGGGTAAAAAGTCGATCAAATGTAAGGCTAGAAAGTCGGTGAGAAATGCAATCAGCCCAAATTGGATATCTTCAAATCCACGAGTTCTGGAAAAATATCCCACCGCCACAAAATCAAATCGTATTCTCAATTCATCCTCACCGCACACATATACATCCTCAAAATTTTCAATGAAAAACTTTGGCATCATAAGTTCCCAGTCACTAATAGATGAACATTAGCCTTTAATGGAACCTGCTACCTCTCAGCCTCTCTTGTAGGTCACTGTAACACCTCGTTTGACTACATGCTAAGAAAAACCAGTTCTATTCCAGGTGTTCCAATGGTATATGATTTTGGGCTCAGTCATCCTACGGAAGTGTAGCGAACAAATTATTATTCCGAATCGAATGAATCGTTTATTATCATTCCTAATTTAGTTACAGATGAAAAACTAGTATTTACAAGCCTCATATGGCAGGTAATCCGAGTCTTGTTGGGTACTTTTTACCACCCGATGAAAGCCAAAATTCGAATATTTTTACAGAATTGTATTTGGATGCTTTTATTTTATTTGCCTCGTTGCAGCTACTGGATAAATAGTTAAGAAATAAATAATTCTATCGTCGAAGGATTAGAGCTCTCACCTGTTAATAACCAATTACCAGCAGGCCGTAAATTTGAATCCATACACATAGTATATATATATATATATATATATATATAGACAAAAGCAGTATATCTTGCATATCCAGATAATAGAGAATCGATTACAGCAGTTGTATGTATTTGTGCTGATGGATCGACAACTGAATCCATGCTAATCCTGGAGGAAGAAGTCTTTCTAGAGACGCACTTCAATAACTCACTCTCTGACGAAACATTGCTAGCCACAAGCCTCACTAGTCATACGAATGAAGGGATAGGAATGAAGTTGGTAAACCCTTCTTCACAACCACACTTATTTGAAATGCCAAGGGATATATCGGATGTTAATATTCGATGGTCATGGAAGTCACAGCTCAAAAGAGTTTCTTCATTACTGCTGGCAACACAAGATTGCCCCTTTTCAGCTTTCCCCTCATAGCATMCAMWTAYYTMSATTTTATAATATATATTATATTGTTAGAGGAGACGTTGAGAAACGGAGAATATAGTCGGAGAATTGGTTTTATTTTAATAAGGTAAATTGATTTTGTTTACAGGTAGGAATAAATAAACAACGTCGCTCAAGTTCCAAAAGCCACAACCTCGTGACTACTCATACACAATATTAACCCAACTGAGGGGCCATCAGGCATGGGCAAACTAGCTAAATATATCAAGCTAGGCCAACCCTTTAGTGCCAACGATTACATGTTACATGCTAAACCTATATGCTACGTATCATCAATATGGCCCGTCAGCCGATACAGATCATGATAGGAACCTTGACAGTTCTTGTAACTCCTTTTCCACGTAACTATTCAACCTGACGCAGATTTGATAATAGGGCACTATATGTAAAGTTCATCATCAGTTTTGTATCAATTATCTAGTGACACAAGCCAAATTTTGCCTAATTCGGTGTCAAAAAAATCTATGACAAAATCAAAAGTCAAAGTTGAAAAAATGATATAGAAAAAGTTGACTAGAAAACTTTTGTCTAAATGGACAAGGAAATTTTCTAAACTGTTAAGAAAAACGTTCAGACCTAAATATGGACCACTAAGGTCTTAAAGACTACAAGAATTATCTTCGAAAGATAGATCTATTAATACTCTTAAGCCTTAAAATTATTTTACCGGCTTAGAAACTGATTTTTCAGATAAAAATAAGTTAAAAAACGAAAAATTAGATTATGTTGAGTGTTGACGTGATG
>CACM01001015.1:0-16358 GCA_000208805.1 Erysiphe pisi
TATTGGCACCGTAGGTAGATGGTTGTGCGGATTAATATTTTGGGGTACTTCTAGTTTTTTTTTGCGTCTGAATGGGAAAGAATGATGTGTCTTTTGATCAGTCGATGGATACATCGTGTCTGACGGATGATTCATAGCTTCAGCTATTGGCACCGTAGGCTGCTGGTTCTGTTCATCTTGTTTTTTCATAGCATAGGTGCTGCTTAAATTGATCATAAGGACCACAAAAGTGATGAAGGGTTGGAACAACATTTTGTGACGGAATTTTGCTGGTGAGCAATCAGACCAAAATTAAGGAGTTGACTTGTTCGAGTAACAACAAAGGCATCAAGCTGCGAAGCGTGATAGACATTGAAGTATTTATACATGACTGAGGAGCAATCTACACAATACGAACAGTTCATTTTCTTCTAATTTTGCGTACTGGTCCTGAAGTTAGGCTGGCAATCCATAAAGTGGATTACCGAAAGGATCATTGATAATTAAGGTTCTCATGGTGTCAGCCAGCCAGTTAGCTAAACACAGATTACCGGGATAAGATTTCAGAGGAAACCAATATTATTCAGTTTGACATCTGTTCCACATTTTTAATGTAAATTTATCATATCGCATTAGACTTAAATATTTTATTTGTAATTTCAGAAGGTTTGAGCAAGTTGACAATTTAGCCCCCATGACTAAAACTGACTTTTTATTGGCGGGTCAGATATTCGCCGACGACACTACACTGGCTCCTCGGTCTCCGAGGAGCTGGCCAGGCTCTAGTGAAAAGATGGTTAACACGGCAATTTTCGCGTCACTGAGCAGGGCTGTCAAATACACAATTACCGGGCTGCCGGGTCACGGGCGATGTGGAAGTAAACAATCCAGCAGGATGTTAATTTGATTTTGATCTATCAGGTGTTTGAAGGATTGAAATTAAGATACCCTGTACTATTAGATTGTAGTCATTGTTGTTATTTTCAGTGACATTATTATTTAGGCTCATGTTCGTTAGGGTTTTTATTCTTACTTGTAAAATATAGGGGTCACGCCCAGGATAAGCAAGTAGCTACGGATTTTCGTGCGTGATGTAGACATGACACTTTTACTTTTTCCTCTTGGTTTAAGGTTGATGTACAGCAAGTTATTTATTTATTTATTTATTCTATTTAAGGTCCTTGGCCTAAGCCATGATGTCCACTTTGGGTACAGGACCGGCGGAGCCGGTCGGGATCATGGCCTCAGGCATGCCCAACTCGTTCACGCCCGCTATTTACATAAAATGTAAGAGAAATATAAAAGGAAATAAAATGAGGTAAAAACATAAGAAAAGAAAAGGAATGAAAATAAAGAAAGAAACGAATATCAGGATTAGTCCAGCATTTCTCACACCATGATCTAACCCGCCAATCTAAGTTCTGGCATTCTATTAAGTACTCACCTCGCGTCCAGCAGAGGATGAGTTAGTTATTTGACCACTAAAGCAGCCTGTAATTCGTGCGAATTCTTTAAAGTTCTTAAAGCAATCATGCCCAAGGAGATATCTTCTAAAGGTGTCTCTATATTCATGCCATTTCGGAATTTTCGCATTTGATTTGCGTGTTGACGACAACTGATAAAGTGGGTTGGGGTAGTTTCCCGTCCACAGACGCAATCTAGATTGGCGTCTACGTGATTTAAGCGACGATGATAGGCCGCGAAGTCACCATGTCCAGTTCTGGCAGCTATTAATCTATGTAGTAGCTGCCGTGATAACGCCAATTCAGGTGGCTTTCTCCGACGCATTTTTAAATCTAAGTCTTGATACCTAGCAGGACAAACTTCAGACCACCATTTTTCCACCAAAAGTTGGCGGCGCTGTTGCATGAGACGACGCAGGTAGGCTAAAGTGATATAATTGGGCTGAGTCTGTCTCTCTGGCACATCTCTAAGAGCAGCACGAGCTTCTGCATCTGCTTCTTCATTACCCCTAATTTTTGAGTGACCTGGCACCCATCTAAACTCTGCGTTCATATTCTTTGCTAGAGTATGAAATAAGCTTGTTAATTTCACACTTGATGACGATTTTCCTGTTTGTAGAGCTGTCACCGCGGTCTGGTTATCTAGTAGAACAAAAATCTTCTCATCATGTTGTCTCATGGACAATGCAGCTCGAAGAGCAATGGTTGCACCAAAAATCTCCGCGTCGTATACTTCGCCACCGTGAAGTATGCCTTTGCCCCTTTGGAAGGTTATCCCGCCGCGTTGTATAGCATATCCCCATGATGAACGCCCAGAGCCTTCCGAGGAT
Organism: Erysiphe pisi; assembly: GCA_000208805.1. Lineage (NCBI taxonomy): Eukaryota > Fungi > Ascomycota > Leotiomycetes > Helotiales > Erysiphaceae > Erysiphe > Erysiphe pisi. The sequence continues at coordinate 2,273 of CACM01001015.1, forward strand.
CCATCAGAATAGGCACATATGTCTGTTATACTGATAGTACTTATCCAATTCTGATAATCTTGTACTCCATTTGCCTTTAGCCCAAGGGTTGAATTGTATGTATGAGCTGGAAGAGGCTCCGCAGCTTCAGATCGAGGCAGCTGTCGTAAGGCACGTTGGACCCGGGACATTTGTTGTTCCGGTCTTTTTGACAGTCTAGGCTTTGATTTGTATTTCAAAGTGCCCACATTAGGACATATACTTGCCCTCCATCGAAGAGGGTGACGATCATCCAGCGAATTAAGTCGAGCTGCCAGTCGTATACGATAACCCTCTAGAAGTATACGAGCTGGAGGGATGCCCCCTTCCCTATGTAGTACAACATTTGGTGTAGTCCTCCAGACCGGAAGGGCAGCTCTCAGAGCTATGTGCAAGGCTTTATCGATTAGTCCGCAAAGGTGTGATGTAGGAGGCACCACTGTCCCATTCGCTGCTGGACGAGTCATTCCCGGCCACCATACTTCCGCACCAAATGTCGCCACTGGAACTACACATGACTCTACGGCTGTTACTAATGCCCGTGGAGCAGCGCCTCTCATGACTGAGTTTGTTCGTCTCAAATGCTGAGCTAGTTTAAGTGCCTTCGCGCACCAAGTTGCCACATGATGTTTGAAAGTAAGGCGAGGGTCGAGATACACTCCCAACCAGCGGATATGTTCTGCCGGATATATCATCCTCCCATTCACAGCAATTCCAACAGGAACTTCTTTCTTGCGCCCGGGAAACTGAATTAACTCCGATTTTTCTGCGTCAAACAAAACTGCATTCTCTTCCGCCCAATTAGTTAAGCTATTTACTTCTCTTTGTACTATAGCCGCTGACTCGGAGACTGTGCGTCCGAAGCCAAGGATTCCAACATCATCAGCGTAGCTAAAACGTGCTATTGTATTCCCACTCCGCATCGGTTCTGCCATGTAAAGAAGAAAAAGAAGAGGAGAGATTGGTGAACCTTGAGGTAATCCACAAGCTAATTCTTTAGGCTCTGTTACTCCTCCTTGAAACCTGACTTGTACTTTTCGACTCTCCAGGAACGAAGATGTCCATCGAAGTATTAAGTTCGGCCAGCCTTGAGCTTGCATCCGCCATATTAGCCTATTATGTAGTACTGCGTCAAAGGCGCCCTGCACATCGAGTGTGACGAATGTTAAAGCCCATCCTTGAGACTTAGCTTCCTCAATATCATGCACTACACAAGAAACGAGGTCATTTGCTGAACGTTTGGGGAGTGCTCCAAATTGTTGGCGACCAACTATATCCCATATAATGGCAAGGTATGACATTCTCTTGGCCAGGATCCTTTCCAAGCCTTTTCCCAAACAAGACAATAATGATATTGGCCTCCATCCTTTAACAGATGTTGGATCCCTCCCAGTTTAGGAAGAAAACCACTTCAGCAAGCTTGAAGCATTGTGGGTGGTAGCCAAGCCGTAGGCAGGCACTAAAAAGTTGCGTAATATGTGATTCTATAATATCCCAGCAAGCAGCAAGTAGCTCAACAGATATCCCATCGGCTCCGGGGCTGGTATTACCACTTCCAATTGTACATGCTCTCACCTCAATCACTGTCAATTCTTCTGACCATGGAATATGTCCATCTCCTGTAAATGTACAAGGAGGAAGATCATCAGAAGCTGAGAATCTAGCTAAAAGACAGTCTCTTAGAATTCTAGCACGGTCTGCCTGATTTGATATAAACCGTCCCTGATGTCGAAGCGGGGGAGTGATACTAGCTTGAGGAGAGCTCGCCCATCGCATGAGCTTGAAAGTTTCATGCGCAGTTTTCATGTTTTCTACCTTCTTTTTCCAATGCTCTCTTTTAGCTGAGGCGACTGTAGCTCTAAATATCTTCGCCTGCGAGATGCGCTCAGACTCATTCATTGTTTTTTGATAATCTAGGTGTGCAGATTTGCACTCAGATGTCCACCATGCTGGGCTCCTTCCACTTTTCATGTTGGGACGCTTGCCCACTGCTTTCAACGCGCTTTCTAAGGCCCAGCATATACTCTGAGCACAATTCTCCGTCTCTTCTACCGTATTTAAAACAGTTAATGGGGGTAGCCATTGTGAGACAACTCGAATGAATTTGGGTATTTCTGCCTTAGAAACTCTAAATTTATTATCAGAAAATGGAGTTTTTGCAGCCGATACTTTATGATTGGGGACAAAGCCAAGTATAGGTAGGTGGTCGCTGGTCATGCACTCTTCAGTACCGACCCAAGCCACTGTGTTATTAATGTTAGACCATGCTAAGTCTAACGTATTTCCGGCACGATGTGTCGGTTCGCCTGCTATGAGACAAGTTAAATTATGCTGCTCGGCCCACCTCTGTATCTCTTCGCCTTGGCCATAGTTGCTATTTGCACTAGGTTGCCAGGCCCAGTAGACAGAGTTAAAGTCACCGATCGCTACTGTTCTGGATGTTGGTGTCCATGCTATGAGAGGTTGCACCGCGGAAGGGTCATGTGGTGCTTTATACACATTTAAAAACATAATTTCGTTTACTTCTACTAAACAATAATCACCAGTTAATGAGAGCGGGTACGTTTGTTTAGCAAAAATTCTTTTGGGATCTTTCCTGATGTAGGTGGCTGCTCTAGGCCGAATATTTTCACCACCAAAAGGGAGATAAAGGTCATAATAGGGGTGAGTCTTCGTACGGCCAGACCACCAAGGCTCTTGTATTAACAATACATCTATTCTAAGTTCACAAGCTCGAGCCATTGCGATATCTTGTGAGGCGCTCCCTCTTCTAACGTTTATTGACAAGAAGTTAATTACGTCTTGGAGGGGGTATTGACCCTTTGGATCGTCCTTCATAATCGCATCGTGTCGTCCGTCGAATTACCAACAGAGGACGCCAGAGAACTGTCAATACTAGAATCAGGTTCCGTATCTTGACTACTAATTACATTTTTACTTTTATTTTTATTTTCTGCTGTAGCAGCAGATTCTTCAGCAGCTTTAGCCTGGAGTAAAGCCTGGAACTCTCTTTCTCCCGCTTGTCGATAAATTTTTAATTGTTCTCTAGTAGGTGCACCAGATCGTGTTGGCCGTGCTAGACATCTGCGGCTATCGGAACGATGCGGGCCCCCACAATTTCTGCATTTAGTTGCGGCCATGCATATTTCTTCGGAATGATTGGTTGAGCCGCAATTTCCACACGATGGTGCCCTGGAGCAGTTCTTGGTTGGATGATGGCCATTACATCTTTTACAGAAATCAAGCGGCTGTTGTTTTTTAAATTTCCTTGCAACTCCAGATTCGTCAAATACCTTAAAGATGCTGCTTGGAGCTTTCGAGAAGAATGCCATCCAAGTGCGATGTGGCGCTTCAGCATTGTTTCGTCCGTATAGTTTCAAGTGAGCTGGCCGCATAGAACAGACTCGTTCCACCTCATCTGCAAGCATAATCTTGTTTACTTCTACTTCTCCTTGTTCCTTCCGAATAGTCGCTGGAACTGTTGGTATTATCACTGAGATCCAGTTAGTGGCCTCTTCCAGCTTAGCTCCTGACAAAAAGAGCCCATTTCTTGCGTCAAGTATTTTATCGCGTGCTTCTGTACTTGAAGGACTCAAGGCAAATACTGAGTGCACTGGCTTTATTTTTCCAATCAATGATGGCGAAATTGCGAGTTTCTTTACCACAACCTCACGGATACCCGCAGGCGATAGTTTCCTCCATTTGTGTTCCTGTGGGAGACGAACGAATAGCCTATTGTCCGAAACTGATGTGTTAGAGTTGTTTTTATTTAATACTATTGGAGCATTTTTATTCCCTGTTGGTACTTGCGTTTTGATACTGTGCACTATGCGAGCTTTCTTCTGGCCGTTACGTGCCACTATTGCCCAGGTTTTATCGCTAGTCTGTGGAGCATTGGATAGATCCACCTCGTTGTTCTTTTTCGGGTTTATGGCTTTGCTAAGAACAGTTCGGGGTGTTGCAACGACTATTTTCTTAGCTAAGCTTTTGTCGTTCCCTTTTCCTTTTCTATCTCCTTTACTTGGCCGTGTGTTAATTGGAACTCGGGGCGGAGAGGGGGGTGAGTCAGCAGCCACAAAGTTAGCTATGGCTTGTCGGAGGTAGGCCTTGAATGCCACCACTTCTTCTTTTTCAATTTCATTTGTAAAACTTGCTAGAGTGCTATCTAGATAGCTTATGACAGTAGTGCATATCATTAAGCGTGCGTGCCAGGCACGTTCACGACGCTGTCGAGTCGCAATTATATCGGCTAGTTCCTGCGGAAGGAACGCATTTGCAATATCGGAATTGTTCTTACTTAAAGGTTTTTCCGTTAATGGACGTTTGGAAGGAGCAACAGGTTTAAGAATCTGTCTGCTATCTAAAGTCGTATTGGATGAAGTAGGGTTGGACGGAGATGATGATGAGGCGATAGGGGGAGAGGAATTAGGTATAAGGGGAACTGGGGGAATGGGGGGTGGTCTTTGGCTCGTGTCCGTCGAGGGAGCTTGAGATTCCTGGGTTAATTCCATTGAATCAGTCATGTACGACAGCTTTCTATATTTTCTATTGTATTTTGCCGCTGTTCCTGTGGAGTTAATTATTAGTTAGTAGTAAGTCACTTTTAATATTGATTTGAGAAAATGATATGATGTGATGTAGGCAAGATATGAGGCAGAAACAGTTAGTTATATGAATGTGGATTTTAGATGCGTAAAACACATGTGTGAATACCATAGCGGCACATTGGGACTTTTAAAGGCTATTACTGGCCGATGAACTAACCATGTAAAGTTATTAACACAATATTGGCTGTAAATTAAAACGGTAACTGTATTCTAACAGTTAATCTTTGTTAACAGTCTAAATTTTAGGGAAATGTTATTTGCCCCCTCAAAGAAAATGTCTCCCCCACCCCCCACTTTGCACAATTCTGGRCCTCTTTGAGTCATTGATTGGCGCATATCTACTTTCAACCAATCCACGCTTAAATTTTCTATCTCAACTACTATTAAATTAATTAATTCACGTCATAATTCCGTTTCAGTGTCACAGGCTATAGTATAGCCTTGCACCACCTAGTCAATAGCCACGGCATAAAATAGACAGGCTCAGGGATATTATGTTTACTAAAATAAACTAAAAACTTTCATAAAATCGTCAGGGGTAGGGTCCCCAGTCACAGAACCCTGGTTAATATTATGTCATTAAAAAGACTGACGGAAACGCCATATCTATTTTAAAGAAAGATGAGACTCACAGACATTTGAGCATCATAATGTGTAATATTATATTTATATTTTGTTAGGGAATACCGACGGCGTTGTGAAGAAATTTTCACGCTCAGTACGATGATGTCAAGTGGCAACATACATAGTAACTTGTTGAGAAATGGAGCCATRGGGCGAAGAAGTCATTCTTTGATATCAAGAGTTCTGTTTGTGGATAAATAGAGAGGTTTCTTCACACATCTTTTAGATCTTCACTTCAAGATCTTCTTGTATATAGATCTAGGTATGGTTTGAATAAAACGCTACTTACGACCCTTACAGTTACATTCTCTTTTTTCTAAAGACATTGCATAAACTACTCACGAAGGCGCTTGCACTGATGTGGCTGTATCAACTTGGATGAGCCCTGTACAAACTTCCAACGCACAGACCATTTCTGGTTCGCAGTCAAAGGAGAGCTGGTCCTGAGAGATGGCGAGTGATACTGATAGCCCCCTGAAGTGATAACTGTAGCCCCTGCATCGCTCTTTTAGTAGATCTTTTCCTAAAACGTAGGCGGTAAGGCTGGCCTAACCCAAAATACTGGCGAAACAACGTCAATTTTACTTCACAATCAACAGGACCTTGTTAAAATGATAAATATGTGAATCTTATTTATGTTGCCTAGTCAACAGAATAGCAGACCGACATTTGGATTGATGGACTATTGAAGAAACTAACAACAATAACAGACTATTGTTACTCCAACAAAATCAGATAATACTCTATTCCACAAAACATTCCTCTTTACCCTTATTTTATCATTAAATCAATTTTCAATAACAATTTCAAGCATTCAACCTTTATCACTGCCCGCTGAAGCTCAATACGAGTCGTTTGAAGCCCTCTTTTCATCTTGCCAACAGCATGCCAAACAGGCTGGGCACGCATTCATAAAGCAAAAATTGGAAAGACGCAACGGCCGCCTAATACGTTTCATTGTTTGCAAATCTTCAGGAAGTTTTAAATCAAAATATAAAGACAATGATACACCTCGACAACGCACACGAAATACCCATAAAACTGGTATTGTTTCTTTCAATCTTCTTGTACAAACTGACATTATGATCAGGATGTATGGTCTCGCTGAAAGCAAGAGAGGGTGTTGACGGCCAATGGACTCTTTGTCATAGACATTCTGAATTCTCGGTGCATAATCATGAAGCAAGTAACAGCTCCTCATTTATAGAGCACCGTCACCTAGATCCAGAAAGAAAAAGTCGTGTTCGAGAATTACTTTCAACTGGAGTTCGGCCCAAACAGATAAGTTTAATTCTCAGGGAGGAGGACCCAACTATATCCACTTTTCACAGGGATATATATAACATTAGGGCTGAGACTGTACGGCAAGAAAGAAGGGGTCTATCAAGTTCTCAAGCATTAATCACTAATATGGAGCGAGGACAAGCWAATGGTGAAACTTTTTTCCCGTATCAATTAGATACCTCACGAAGAATATCAATGATATTTTTTGCAGTTTGTAGAGCTGTCCAATATGCTAGAAATCACTTTGAAATACTGCTGTTAGATTGTACTTACAAGACCAATAAATTTGATATGCCGCTTAAATTATTTTATGGGAGTAGATCATCATGGTAATTCCTTCACAATCGGTCTTTGCTGTTTGGATTGTGGGACCCAGTCAAATTATGACAAAGAATTGGAGTGGCTTATCGAGATAGTATACCCCAATGATGGTGTAACACTGTGGCCATCAGCCATAGTAACGGATTGTGAAGTAGCATTAACAAATGCTATTGATCAAAAGGTTCCGTCCACCCACTCGAAGAGAATTCTTTGTCAATGGCATATGATGAAAAATATTTATGCTAAATTTAAACCTGTATTCCAGACGGAAGTGCGATGGGAAGATTTTAGGAGGGCTATACACTTCATCATCGACTCGAAAACAATTGATGAGTTCGAGGATACTATTCAAGAATTAAAAAATGAATTCAACTTTTATGATGGTAAGTTTGCGCTTTATCGATTTCAATAAATGCTAAATTCGTACAAGATGCGTCTCAAAATTCCGAACAGCAAGCGGTTGCTTATGTGTTAGGTCAGTGGTTTGAACAGCAAAGAGAATTTGTTGTTGCCGCATGGATTGATAAATATTTCCACTGCGGTAATACTACTACCTCCCGCATACTTGCTGATGATTACTAGTTGTGACGCCAAATGATTTTCATCCATTTTGGCATATCAATCGATCAGCTCCCACCTACCAGGCATAAGACTTTCAACAGCCGATACTCGATCCCCTCTCTCGAACAAGAAGGAGAATCGAACAAGCTGATCAACGAGCCCAGGCACGGGGAAATGCTCGCTTACAAACAGTAGCATCTGGCCGTATATTGAGCCAGTTTGAACAGATTGAAACTCAATTACGGCATTGTAGCCTTTGCACTCCTAGCGGCCATAATAAGCGTTCATGCAGAGCATGTACATCGACAAATCACAATAGAAGTTATTGTCCATCGAGGATTTTAAATAGTTAATTTTGGTAATAGATGAGAGTATAATATATTATGTAAATTTTTGCCAGGTTATGTTAATTATTGTAATAAATTTCTACAGGTAATCGGATTCAAAGTCCAATATGATAAGAGTTATTTGATTTTTTTAAATAAATAAGCGTCTTCTCCTTAAAACCATCGAAAAGAAATTAATTAGATTACTATAGTTTCGTCGAGTGTTTGAAATCCTGTGTAATACCTCTCCTCCCCAATGTGATCAAATTGCTGTGGAGGATGATTGTAAATAAAGCTTTACTAGTGGCCGACTAGGTCTTAAAATATCTCATGGATATATTATTACCATAAAAGACATAACTTAAGATGATTGGCCTATTRTTTAAAATAGCGCAGAAAATATTCTCTATGGCAGAATCAATAATTACATGAACAGGGGGCTACAGTTATCACTTCAGGGGGCTATCGGTATCACTCGCCGCATCATTCTGATACGGAACTTTTGTGTTATCCCACGACTGAGTTATGCGAGGGCCGCATTACTTTAAATTGCTAGTTCGAAGCCAGCATTTCAGCCCAGCACGGGCTGACTTTCCGCTTGACGTACACTACTTACACGGTATTGGTTGACGTAGCGCTAGAATCTCGCTCAAGCATTGATCCCTACTAGTTTTGAATCTGGAAAAATTCCAGATTTTTGGCCTGGTGCATCAGGCATCAGTTGCACCTCGTTCATTCTGTGCATAATATTTTTTGCACTTGATAACAGCTAAATTAATTAGTTGATTTATCATTACGATTAATTCCTCAACTAATAAATCCTTTCAGAAAGTTGGATTAGACACTACAATCATCTTCTCCGCTATCATCATCTTCCTCGAGAACTTCCCGATTAACAACTTAACAAGGTATTCAAGTTATTTGTACGATCATAATATAGTAATATCTGTATTAATGCCTTCAGGTCAAAATATATCGCGATCTAGGTTAGTCATACAACTGCATCGCTAAACATATCGGTATAAATAGAAGCCATGTTAAATATGCAGCTCAAGTCCAATGCGTTGAAGTTGAGATATCCCCTGGCAGACCAACAGTCTTACCCTCTAAGGATATTGAAGAAGTTTAAATATTAATCATGTCAACCTCCGAAGATCGTCGGATGTCATTGCTTGAAATTCTCCATGATTCTTTTAGGCACTTGGATGGTCATTGAAAGAGTTCTAAAAGGGGAATCCCAGAAGAGAGATTATGCTCAACATCCAGCACTTATGAAGACACCTCTATCTGAAATTATCAAACCGAAGCGTTTAGCTTGGACAGAGACACACAAAGACTGGACCTTAGATGCCTGGAATCATGAGTGAAAGACAATTATTAAAGAATATGGATAGCGCGAAAATTTTGTGTACTTTATTTTGAATTAGAAAAAACTCGGTCTATATATTTAATTAAGATAGATGAAGAATTTAACATAGATTGCGTCACGAAAAAGTTGAAGAAGAATCTTGGTTGAATGCTTTGGGGATTTTTCGCAGGGACAGAAGATGATTCTTGTCTTTTCTGGGAGAAGGAGTGGGGAACAATAAACTCCGCTACTTACTGCGAGAAAATAGTGCCATTGATAGATGGCATGATCCGACTCAAGCTGTGGTTGTCCGTGATGCAGGACAATGCTCCCGCACACTCATGTGAAGCTACGGCGGCTGAGTTTCAGGAAAGGTGCATCACAGCAATAGAATGGCCTGCTTATTCTCCTGATTTAAATCAAATCGAAAATGCATAGGACAGTATAAAAGACTTCATACAGTTCTGCCATTCAAGGCTGTATGGAGAAAAGGAGATGCTTTACGATGAACTTCAGAAGATCGTAAAAGCCGCCTGGGATGATGCCACAAAAATTGAAAAGCTTCAAGAGCATGCCCAGCAGATGTGAGGCCGTCATTCGTGCCAGCGGCGGGCCAATCAAATACCAAAGCAACTTCAAATTATAAATGAAGATATTTGCTCGGTTGGTCATAGCCCAACCTCACTACCTTGTCGTACCTACAATAGTTGGGGGACAGCAATACGTAATTCTTTGATCCGAAAACCAAAATATTTTATTTCTAATCCCTACGTCACCATCAATTCTGATCTATTTCATATTTCATATTACAAAAAACATATAGTAGTCACCATATCCATTTTTCTGTCCTATCGGTAAGTAAATGAGAAACGCGATCTCAGAAACGCCGTTAGAAGGGCAAAAAAGGAATATTGGAAGGTACGAGTGGAAAATCTAGATAATTTACCAGATGTTTACAAGATAGTCAAATGGCATAACACCGCGTCAAAGTACCACACTCCTCTCAAAGATCAGAATGGAGACAGTCTGGTCTTTTGTTCTGAAAAGAAGGCGGAACTTCTCCATAGAGTACTATTTTCTAGACACATGGAAAATACGGACTTACCGCAGGATACACCGACAGTAGCAACTAGAAATGTTTGCTGGCAGCCATGTTCCGAAACTGAGGTCTTCTGGGCTACATCTGAGATCAAATCCTCATCCCCCGGGGAAGTTGAGATAACTGTGAAGGGCTATCACCAAAACATTGAAAACAAAGTAAGCAGACCGTAATACTGTCTATTTTTTTTTAAACATCTAAGAAAATCTATCTACTTGAGTTGGAAGGGATATATATAAGGTAGTCAAGCTAAATGAAAGTTAACCGTATCTGCGATGCCTACTTATGCCATCGGCGATGTATACCTTTAAATTAGGGATCCCTTACCTTACAGTGTACAATTACTTACGTTTCAATCGGCGATCTATGCCTAGCGTACTGTCACGGTAGGAGTATAGTGAAAGGCAAAGCCTGTAACACAAACAGATTGCGTAGCAGAAGGAAAGGGCCAGGGAAAAGATTGAGTCACCGGCTTGACATTAAAGCGTCATGTAAGTTGAATCCCAGCAAACAAGTTTATCAAGCAGAAGTTCARGGACAATCCACCAAAGCGTCTTTTCCAACAAATAGACGACCAGTAAGGAGGAGCTTGTCAAATGAGCCTCGAGAACTGATTGAGAAATGGTTTACATCTTTTCAAGCAAAAATAGGTGACTTGATTCCAGATGAGGAATATAAGTTTCAACTGAAACGATTGTTATACACATATAAAGATATTAATGCAACTGAAATATCAGACCTCCCTGCCACAGATCTGTATGCTCATAAAGTCAAGTTGAAAGAGGGTACAAAGCCTCATCATGAAAAATTATAACGTCGATGGCCAAGGGATAAACTATGGTGGCTTAATAAGATAATTCAGGAGGGATGGGAATGTGGAATGTACGAACCGTCAACTGCTCGAAAAGATGGAGAAGGATTTTCGCCATGGAATACGCAGTCCAATTTGATTCCAAAATCAGATGAACCAAAATGGGGCGATGAGCCCCGAATTACTTTCAACTATCATTTTGTAAATGAAGAGCTTCCTGCAGCTTACATGCCATTGATGTCTGAAGTTCATGATTTTCTATCAGATCCAAGGCATAAATGCTACGTGCAACTTGATTGCAAACATGCGTATTGGTGAATCCTTCTACATGAATCATCAAGGTATATGTTTGCTTTCACCTGAAATAATATGCCGCAACTTCAACCAACACGATTACTTCAAGGATCGCAATCAGCAACATTTGGATTAACACAATGCATGAATATGATGATGGGTGTAATACCAAAACTACTTGAAAGATTAATTGCAGAAGATGGAACAGGGGGGAGTGAGCCTTCTCTTTTTGACTGTAAAACATCAGAGTCACCGAAGAAGTTGCGATTTTATATGGATGATATTTTTGGAGGCTAGGAGAGTTTCGAGGAAAGTTTTGCTCACTTGAGGGATCATTTGTTCCCAAGAATTGCGTGGGGTATGCTCAAACTATCATTTAAAAAGTTAAACCTTTTCTGTAGTGTCATAGATGCACTTGGCGTTACTCATGAAATCGGTGGAAAATCGAGAGTAGAAGGAGAACGTGCTGAAAAGGTGAGAAATTGGCCTGTACCACAAAATGCGCAACAAGTGAGGAGTTTCATTGCCTTCGTTAATATAATTAAGCTATGGAAATGCGGCCCAGTACAACAAGCTAGCTTTGATATCCTAAATAAGGAATGCTCTGAAGCGGTCGATCGCCAAGGTATTAATCCGGAACTACCAGTCAAAATGTACACGGATGCAGGTAAAAGAGCAGTAGGAATGGTACTTACGCAAATCCAGGAATGCAAAGAGGTTCCCATAATATTTGATTCAGTGACTCTGACTAAAACATAGAGAAATTATGGGACATACAAAAGAGAACTGCCAGCAATTGTCACATTTTCAAGAAAGTATAGTCATCTAGTTTCAGGAAAAGAAACAAATTTAATTTACACTGACCATAAACCATTATCGTTTTTTATGGATTCTTCATTGCTGGAGGGTATTTATGCACGATGGAACCATATTTTAAGTCAGCTAAATATTGAGATCAGATGGATTGAAGGAAGAAGGAATGAAATAGCGGACGCACTATCAAGAACAGTGTTTGGAGACCCAACAGCAACCAATGACTTAGAATTGGAAAAGAGGGGACAGATAGAATTCGATCAAAAAGGACAGATAAAATGGGTATGGACAGATGGTAAAGGGGGGTACGAAGACCTTATTAGAGAAAGGAGAAAACAGGCAATGCGAGAAAGAACGGGTGAAATTATTGGAACATACCCTGAAGATACATCAGTAGATTGAGTTGAAACACACCTATTAAAGGTAGCCATGGCAAAGTCCGAGGAAATTACAGATGTTGGAAAGAAGTACATTGCATGTCCTTGGTTCTCTCAGATATACGAGCTCCAACGTTCGAACACAATTCCCATGGGCCTTGATAGGTTGCAGAAAAAAAGATTTTTGCAACAAGGACGAAAATTTCAAATACACAACGGTGGACTATTTATTGAGGTTAGAAGAATTTTGAAGAGGTGCATTCCCCAGAATGAAGTCAGCAAAACCCTCTACAACGCACATGATTTAGGTGGCTACTATCAAGTGAATATGACACTTAAGAGATTAAAGCAATATTAGTGGCCAAAGATGACCTTAGATACCCGAGACTACATACTAGGATGTTTAGAATGTGGCTGGAATGGAACAGCAAGACGGACACAAACACACTGTCACCACCAAGGGTTGATGAGCTAATGATCTTATTAGGAATGGATTTTATCGGCCCAATACCAAAATCTAACCTCACGTTAGAAGAAACGATACAATGTTGTTACCCCCAATTACAGTATTTCAAATCTGAAACTGAAGGAAAACCTGACTACGGCTATTCGAGAAAGGGCTCTTTTAGTCACATATTCATGATTATTGACTATTTTTCGCGGTTCGTATGGGCATTTCCATGTGCCGCGCCAGATCAATCTGAAGCAATAAGATGTCTGATTTGGCTTTTCGGCCTCTTTGGTTGTCCCATTGCTATTTACGCAGATATAAGTACCCATTTCACAGGTTAAAAATATGGCCGGCTTTCTAAAAAGCGAAGAAGTTTTATACATTCCGGCACCCTCGGCGGCAAAGAGAGCTACAGGAATGATTGAAAAAGCGAATGATTTGTTTGAGAGGGTGATGAAAGGGATAGCAGTTAAACCAGATTGGCCTATATATGTTCATCGAGCAGCATATGAGATAAATAATCGAGAAATAAAACATCTAGGTCACTCGCCTTACGAAATTTTGCTTGGGTATCATCCTCCGTCATCCTTGAAATTAGCGATTCCTCATATAAGAACAAAATTATTGCTAGATTTGCAAAAATTTGATTTTGAACAAATAGATAGCGAAGAATTAATGGCTGAGGCCGTGTTTCATCACATGGCTAACTTCGAGGCTATAAGATTAGATACCCTTAGGAAGGATGACTGGCGAGAACTAGTCCCAAAAAGATACGCATGATTTAGGAGTTTCACAAACACAGAATTATATACCCGGATCATTAGTCATGGTTTATGATCACATACATGCAAAAGAAAAGCTGCATGCGGCATACAGAGGACCTATTGTTGTTACGGGATATGGAGGAGATCACTTGAAGAGTTTTTCTATTCGACCAGTGAATGGAAAAAGGATTAAAAATACGTTTCATGGGGACCAATTGAAACCATTTCGACTCAAAGAAGGGTACTTAATTACTGAACAGGAACAAACCATTCCAACCAATCAAAATCTTAGAGCGGGAAAGGCTGTGGTTAAAAAAACCTAGCAAGTGTGAATATGTTTGAGGAGCTTGTTAGAGCTAAGCATCAAACGACATATTTCCTTAATTTC
>CACM01001011.1:0-12891 GCA_000208805.1 Erysiphe pisi
TTKAACGGTCTCGCAATCCCAGATTCGTCAAACACTCTAAAGCCCGTACGTGGTGTTTTTGAGAAATATGCCATCCACGTTCTGTGTGGGGCCTCGGATTTATTTCTACCGTATAATTTAACGTGAGCAGGTCGCACAGAGCAGACTCGCTCAACCTCATCTGTCAGCATTAAATGGTTTATTTCCACCTGCCCTTGTACCTTTCGTATCGAGGATGGCACTGTTGGGATAATTACAGGAATCCAATTAGTTGCCGGTTCTAATTTTGCTCCTGACAGAAATAGGCCGTTCCCTGCATCCAAAATAGTCTGCCGTGCTTCTGTACTGCAAGGGCTTAAGGCAAACCCGGAGTGAACGGGCTTGATTTTTCCAATGAGCGATGGTGATATTGAGAGTTTTTGGACAATTATTTCTCGTATTCCCGCAGGAGATAGTTTCCGCCACTCGTGCTCTTGTGGTATTCGAACAAAGAGTCTTTGGTCAGTAGGAGCTGCTGTTATAGAATTTCTTTTATTTRTGACACGTTGAGTCGCTTTGCTTATTGGAGCTGCCTGTGTCTTCATGCTCAAAGTTACCCGAGCCTTCTTCTGGCCATTACGAGCCACTGTAGCCCACGTTCTCTCATTTAGTTGTGGAGGCTTTGGTAATTTGTGGGCTTGTTGAGTAATTTCCTCACTTGTGATTGCGCCCTTTAAAGTCCGGGGAACCGCGACAGTAACTTCTTTTGTCGTAGCCTTATATTTTCCAGATCCATGACCACTGAGTTTAGTAGGCCGTGAGTGTGATGGGATTTGAGGAGGGGCGGGTGATGTGTCAACCGCAGCAAAATTAGCTATCGCTAATTGTAGGTATGCTTTAAGAGCAAAAGCTTCTTTTTTCTCTATATCGTCGGTAATATTTGCTAAAGTACTATCTATGTTGCTTATAACGGTAGTACACAACATTAAACGAGCGTGCCAAGCACGCTCACGACGCTGACGGTTCGCTACAATTTCTGCGAGCTCCTTTGGTAGGAATGCATTTGCAGCATCAGAGTTATTGGTACTATTTTGAATAGAATTTTSTGGAACTGGTCTCTTTGAGGGGGCGACAGGCTTAAGAATCTGTCGGCCGACTAATGATGTGTTAGATGGAGTAAGGTTTGACGGTGGTGGAGGTGGCGCGAAAGGGGGAGAGGAGTTGGGTATAGGGGGGATTGGGGGTGGATGTATGCTCGTGTCCGTCGACGGAGCCTAAGATTCCTGGGATATTTCCATTGAATCAGTCATATATTTCTTTAATCTTCAAATTTTCCAATTATACGTTATGTTTGCTGGATACGTTTATTTATTTATTTATTTATTCTATTTAAGGTCCTTAGCTTACGCCTTAATGTCCACTTTGGTTACAGGACCGGCGGAGCCGGTTGGGATCATGGCCTCAGGCATGCCCTTCTCGTTCACGCCCGCTATTTACATGAAGTGTAAAATTTATAAACGTAGTAATGAAAGACAAGGAAAGAAAAAGGAAAAAAATAAGGAAAGAGTAAAAGAAAGTAACAAATGATAGGGTCATCTCAGCATTTCTAACACCAAGCTTTACCCCGCCAACTCTAGTGAAGGCAACCTATTGTGCACTCTCCTCGCGTCCAGCAAAGGATGAGTCAATTACCAAGTCGTCGAAGCAACCTGTTAGTTGTTTCGTCACCTAGGAGACGCTCCTCGATCATCGAGAAGCCGGAGTGGTAGTGACGCGAGAGGGGATGGGAAGTACGCGTTCCTCCCAAAGGAACTAGCTGAGATAGTTGCCATCCGACAACGTCGTGAACGTGCATGGCACGCCTGACTTATGATATGTACAACTGCTATTAGCAGCATAGAAAGCACACTAGCAAACTTCGTTGAGGAAATTGAAATAAAAGAAGTTGCAGCCTTTAAGGCTTATCTACAGTTAGCTATTGCCAACTTTGCGGCAGTTGATAACTCACTGCGCCCAAAATCCCAACTTACTCTCATCCGACTAAAGGTAGTGGGCATGAACTAGGAAAAGATAAGATGGCAACCGGAAATCCAAATGTCTCGAGTACAACGTGCTTTTCGACAGCTACCATAAGCTGAAGAAGCGGAGCCATTACCAGCTCCAGTATATAAGCTAGCTCTTGGGTCAAAGTTAGATGAGGTACATGAACCTGAGAGTTGGTTAAGCACAATAACTCCTACTAATATATGCGCCTACTCCTATGGGTCATCAGAGGGTCCCAGTCGGTCAGCATGGGGGTTCGTTCTTCAACGTGGTGGGGTAACCTTTCAGAAAGGACATGGGGCTTTACATGGCGAAGAGGTATATGACGCCGAGATCTTTGGTGCGACCTTTGCACTTCGTGCTGCTTTGTCCGCCAGGAATAATAGCGAGAAGATTTTTGTACTTCTCGATAACCAAGCTGCAGTGTTGGCCTTGCAATCAGGGAAAGCAGTTTCTGAAGTTTGTCCGGTCCGATATCAAGATCTAGACCTAAAAATGCGGCGCAAAAAGCCACCTGAACTAGCATTGTCAAGGCAGCTCCTCCATAAATTAATAGCTGCTAGAATAGGACACGGTGACTTCGCGGCATACCATCGTCGCTTAAACCACATAGATGCCAATCTTGAATGCGTCTGTGGACAGGAGAATACTCCGACCCACTTCATCCGTTGTAGAAGACACGCGAATCAAATGCGTAAACTCCGAAATGGCATGACCATGGATAAGTTTAGAAGGCAATTGCTTGGGCATAATTGCTTAAAGAAATTTAAAGACTTTGCAAAAGTAACAGGTTGCTTCGACGACTTGGTAATTGACTCATCCTCTGCTGGACGCGAGGAGAGTGCACAATAGGTTGCCTTCACTAGAGTTGGCGGGGTAAAGCTTGGTGTGAGAAATGCTGAGATGACCCTATTATTTGTTACTTTCTTTTACTCTTTTCTCATTTTTTCCTTTTTCTTTCCTTGTCTTTCATTACTTCGTTTATAAATTATACACTTCATGTAAATAGCGGGCGTGAACGAGGAGGGCATGCCTGAGGCCATGATCCCGACCGGCTCCGCCGGTCCTGTACCCAAAGTGGACATTAGGGCGTAAGCCTAGGACCTTAAATAGAATAAATAAATAAACGTATCCACAATTATTGCTATAATTTTTTCTGTCGTCCTCAAGCTTGTAAATTTGAATGAAATGTGGGAAAAAGTCGATGACTAATCGTACCGAAATGTCACTTGCAACATTTTTTCACGTAAAAATTGAAAGAGACGCAAGGCTTATAATGAGCAATACAGTAGTTTGGATAAAATATTAGTGCGAATCCTATTTCAGTGACCCCTTAGCCACTTAGATTCAAGTCATATCCTGAAATTCTAGTCGTGACATATGGGAAAGACTAGGTTTTTTAAGATTAGGATTAGTAGCACTTCTTGAGCTTTTTAAATACTTATCAGCCATCACGATACTGGGAGTAGTGCTATTTAAATTAAAGAGCAGATTAAATAGTGAAAAAAAGTACCTCATAAAATCTCAACTTATTGGTATGGAGCATTAATTAATTGATGAAAACAGCCGGAAAATGCGAAGTTTGATTAGAGTTGGGGACAAATAAATAGATTTCGCGATATCTATTTAATACTAGATCACATACCAATATTACCTCTTTTTCCTCCTTTTTTACTCCTTTCGATGTGATTTTTCAGAACATTTCGTGTCTGTACCAAGCTCCGTTTTTGTTTAAATTTAGCTTTACCAATAGTCATAAGAAAATTTTTCTGGCGAGCTTTTTCTTTATTTGTGCTACTCTTTCCTTGACTTTCTTTCTTTTGTCTTCGCAAAGCTTGTGTACTTTTGTGTGAACTTCTTTCACCTTTACCCTCTTTTGCCAATGCCACCATTTCTTCTTTGGTTGCCTTGCGTATTCGAGACAGGCCTTCTATCGATTCAGCTGTGATTGCATCGTCAATATGTTTTTCAGTGATGGCTTTCAGACGAGCAGCAGATGATTTTGTACTGCTCTGATTTGGATGTAATCTACTTTGAAGAGATGCTGATAGACGAAGTTCTCGTAATTTGGCTAGATCTGCCGGAGTGAGAATATGACTAGTCGCTAGATTAAAAGAGGTTTTATTATCATCAACATTAAGCTCGTTTGTGTCTTCGCCCCCCGATGAAATATTGTCAATCTTGGGCTTTTTAACTGTTGGCTCTTCGTCCTCAGACTCACTAAGGTCAATTTCAAGGTCTGACTCAACATTTTTCCACCCACCCGAGTCTTCCGACTCATCACTTTCAACCTCCCAGTTCTCCCATCCTTGGGCCTCTTCCATATCAGAATCAGAGTCAAGATCTTCATCATCTGATGCCAAACCTTTCTCATTACGTTTGTCGTTTTCTTTCCTCTCTTTTCCATGCTTCTAAAAGCTCAAGCCCTTCAATCTCACCAGCTACCTCTTCACCGAAGCGACGCTCCTTAATTGTCCCAGTTTTAATTCCAATTGCAGCATTTTTACCTCGGTCTTTTTTTCGTAATAGATCGGCACCAACCTCTCGATATAATGATAAGAGACCCTTTGCAGCCATCATGGTACCTTTATCTTTACTTTTTCTGTACATAATAAGGTCTTGTAATAGAGTATCGCTCATTGCTAAGGGTTGTCGAACACAAATTTCTCGAATAGCATTGAGACCTGCTGATGCAACCTCACAAGCAGAGGCTTCTGAAACAAACTCGTTAGCAATCTTTTGAATTAGAGGTTCTAATACATCAGGGGGGACGAGAGAGTGTGTTGCTTGTGCAAGGGAAGCGAGGAATGATGTTACTGATGGCTGCCGTGGAGTAAGATATTTTGTAAAGTACGAATAGAGAGAAATAATAGTCAGCTGATGGAGACCGACTAAACGAGAGACAAGTTGTAAAACGAGAAGCTTATTTTCTAAATTAAGTTTTGATTTGGTATTTTGAAGGTGTTTAGAGAAAAGCGTTTCAGCAAAACTTTGTGGATCATGAAGAAAGTGAAATGCAGAAAAGTTGAGTGGATGAGTAGCATTTTTTTTTCGCTCCTGTTTCTTAACTTTTTTAACAGCCTCTTCGAGAACTTTTTTCGACTTTTTTCTTTTCTTATTAATACTCGATTGATGCTTAAGTTTGCCGAGGTCAACTGCAATTTCATCCTCACTGCTTTCGTCTTCAAGCTCCTCCCGTTCTTTATCGCCTCCCAAGAAAAATCGTACCCCACCGCCAATAATTTTAACATTGTCTGCTAAGCTAGCTTCTTTCATAACCTCGACAGCTTTTGCATCAGTCCATATCTGTCTCTTCCATAGTTCTCGTGTAATCTTAACGGCCCAAACACCTTTCGATGAGGACCGATCGGAAGTTAGTAGATTATAAAATGCATTTTGCATTGTCCGATTTAGGCGATGATTTATAGTCTTTGAGTTGGAGTTTCGAAGATCTGATAATATTTTCTGATAGAGTAATGACCTGAAAGTTTTACTCGGTGAAGAGATGAGAATTGGGAACAATGTATTGAGAAGATTTTCGGACTTTATTATCTCTTTTCGTTTCAGCAATACAAGACTTCCTACAATTTTTTCGCGCAATTCGCTCTCCAGTTCAGCGTGATATTGTTCAAGAATTGATTTTAAATCTTCTGGAAAACTAACAGTCTCAGCAGGAAAGCAGTCCGCGACATGTGCCACAAAATCGATAAGATCACGAAATGAAATTATTCCATTTGTAAGAGTTGACGTTGGAGATGACAAGAATATATCACGCTGAGATTCGTATTGTTTGTACTGATTTAGGAAATCTTCAATATATGATCTAAACAGCGTTATTAGGCTTGCCTTTATCTTAATATTTCCTACATTATTACTCATATTCTTTTTATCTTGTCTTAGGCAAACAGAATTGAGCTTACTTTGGATCTCTTCGTATCTTATTCTTAAGGTTTGAACTAACATAAATTAGTCAAATCGATGATAAGTTAGATTGAATTCTTACAGGTCAGCATCTACTTTCTCCAAAGCGCCAACTTTTCGTTTTCCCATTTTGCTATCTTGTTATCAAGGAAAATTCTTGATAACTAAGTTATTTAATTTATAGTAGATGTCCCTAGTAAATCTTCTAAATACATTATAGATCTGTACATGTAATTTTTTAACAAACGTATCGCGTTCAGAATCTACTTTGTAAACTTTAAAAAACTGATAGGCTTATACTAGGACTAAGCTGATGCGTATAGCAAATATTTTCACAATTTTTTACAGACCCGCTAAAAATCCATAAATCTAGTTTTAGTAAGCAAGTGAAGTAGGAATTAATATTTTGGGGCGGCATTCTTTATGACCAGCACACATTTGACGATGGCTGATATAGAGCACCCCCATGACCGCTACGCAGCACCTCCATGCTGATAAAATAGCGGGGCTATAACTGTCGATCTTAATTCTGCCATCTATACCTAATTGCCTGACTATCAGGAATATTTATAACACTAATTGCTAAATACTACTCCGTTAAGTATAACTATCAGGAAAAAAGTATTCTGTCCTGTGCAGTTAATAAATAGCATATATATATAGTATTGATGAACTCCCGTCTTTTTTACTAATCTTTTCTAAAGTCTATACTACCAGTATCTTATATACATTTTCCCCATATCAACTACGAGGCTCCATATCTCAATATTAATTCCAGAGACACTTCATGTTTGAAGGTTATTTTTGTACAGACGAAAATAACGCGTGTGTATGAAATGTCTCGATATAAGACGTGTTTGACTAAGTGTTGTCTCATAGCCAACTCCTTACCCCTTCCTACGTTTCTAGTATCTTGTCCCACCATTGCTAGTCAATTATGATATTCTTACACTAAATTTCAAGTCCTATTGTTTTTCTAATGACATTGAAAATCTAAGGATATATCATGTTTTATACAKGRCRRTAATGTTAAGGGCTGTGCCCCTTGCAGTGACTGGGCTTCCCCTGTTGCCCATCCTTACTTTATCAGTATATTTATGCTCATAATAAATTAGCGATTGACACTCGGAAATAGGGGACAATCTACCACTAGCGACCCATTGGGTTTACGCTTCACATCAGTAGTAGTTAAGTAGTCGTCCATCCCATCCGGACTTTGACATAGAGAAATATAAACAGTTTGTGACATTGCATGAGTAGATTAATCACGTGCCCTAGTCCCTTCACACCTAATTATCAAATGTTTCAGACGCTGGTAACGTGATCTTCTTAATAAAACCATATCGTAGTGATTTACACCCAAGATTTGTTGTTACATCCATCCTACCCTCTAGTAAAAGTACAAAAAAAAAGAACTTTGCCATTCGTAGATGGAGACAAGAAAAGGAGGTTTCGGGGGCATCCAATAATGGTAAAATAATGAATGGTATGCAACTATGTATGATGGAGCGAGCAGCCGGTAATTTTTTCCATGTCAATCTAAATGCTCCACCAGGCTAGCCCCCCGAAAATTTGCTAATTATGGTAAGATCTCAACACCTGGTTGATAGTGAGGAGGAGAGATAGATAGTTGTGGAAAAAAATCATGGGAGGATTGTTTTATTCCTTTTTTTTTTTTTTTTTTTCCCTAATTTTCTGATCTGTGTGTAACTAATTGGGATAACTAGACAGAGGTACTACGATAGGCTCACTTCTTCACTCCGTCGTCAGCAAAACTGAAGAATGTTGCAGCGGCACGCACGTTTCAGCTCAATATCACAACGCACGATAAAAAGAAAAAGTATAACTTTTCATAGGTACATAATATAAAAACATACAATTAACTCACAACCTTGGGTCTATGTTACGAATTTTGCTACATAATTGTACTGAGAATCATGCATCATATAATTCATCTACAATGATGGTACTTCTAGAAGATTGCTATATATTTACTAGATAACTCAGATATTCATCAAATTTAAAACAATAGTATATTAGTATACTAATATACGTTCCGCATGCAGTCCGATGCAATCCGATACCATCCAATGTCCGATGAGCTTTATTTTAGAGCGTGATAAATCCGGGTTTTTCTATTACTTAATTTACTTCATAGCACGCTTTATTTCAAACACATCAATCAGTCTTCGCCTAGATCTATTCGCACCAGCAGCAATTGTACTATCACTGGCAGAAATTCGAGGAGTTTTCTTCTGGTATTTTCGAGGGCCTGAATTGAAGGGGGGATCCAATTGCCGGCTGACCAGAATATGTACAGATTGTTAGATCAACTCGCTCAACGTATCCAAAACCCAAGAGTTTTCACCGTGTTGAATGTTCAAAAGTACACTGGCGCTCACCTTGACGGCCTCGTCCGTCTATTAGTAGTTGGTTCAAGGAATTCATCGGTTGATTTTTACTCCTGGTGATTTAAAGATTCTATAAGTCCAGTAATAGTTCATACAGCGGAGCAGAGTAATTATTTGTGCCTACGTTATTTGAATAGTCAGCCTCTGTTAAATGGATTTTTCTATGAGGGTGATCCTTCGTTATCCGAACACCAAGAAAGTATCAACCCGAACCGAGATCCTCAAGCTGTAATTTTCATGCGAGTTTCTTCTTTTAGGATTCCGACATGGTCAGTGGGGTATTTTTTTTTTTCCCAAGAATGAGGAAATCGTCTCCATGGGCAATTATCAGTATGGCTGGTTGCTTGAATTGGTATATGTAGTTATCGGAAGCCCTATAACCAGATAAGAAATAACCAGATGCAAAACTAACAATGGTGGCACGACAACTTCAAGTAACACGCGATCGTCTTCAAACACGAGTTCAATGAGGTTCAGGTAAGAGAGATCATCATAATTCCAAACGGCACGCATTATGGGGATGAATTGGTCCAGGCGTTTTGAAAGGCGCCACAACTACAAACAACGCTAATCATAAAGCCAACAAGCTTTGTGTGTGTACTATATAAAAGTAAATTCGGAAATCTAGTCAGAAAAATTTTGGCGTGTTGTGATCCTTTGTCATTAAGTTTGCACGGTCTGTACACAAAAACTAGTCGCATTTATGTTCCAAATATCATTGGCTATGAAATACTTGTCCCTTAAAACAGCTTCTAACCTCTTGAAGAGCTCCCTACTACCTCTACTCAAGCCCCCTACAGCACCTGTCTTAGGTTCGAGGGATCCTTGGATGATATTTGTTGTAGTTGTGGCGCTTAATAAAGCGTCTGGCCTTCAATTGCTGCGTTCATAATATGCTCGTTGCCTACAGTAAACTTCATTGAGTTAATTAAATAGATCTGGAGACTATTTAATGGACATCTTTTCAACAGTTAAATCCCTCGTTGTCGGTTCTTTTGAGCCTCTCTTACCTGACCCTCCCTAAACTCGTGTTTGAAGACGGTCGCGTGTTACTTGAGGCTGTTGTGCCACTATATTTAGTTTTGCTTCTGAAATATGCCTCCTCATATATTCACAGGCAGTTTCTTTTTGACAATTCATATCCTATTAAATGGAAATTTTGAAATTGCGTGAGATACGAGAGTTTTTCTTCGCGAAACTCAAAAGAAAAAAAAAAAAAAAAAAAAAAAGACAGGAAAAGCAGGGGAGCATCACCAACTTCAGATGGCGAGTCCGCGGCGAAACCAAAACTAAAGTTGAGCTTGGCACGGCGACAACTTCATAATTGTAATGCCATAATTATTGCTTTCGACCTCGTGCAATTGAAAAAATAGGTTGAAGTGAGAATAAGAAGGTGCTATTCATGCCTACAGTTTCCGAATGCTAAGTGCTAGACAGTAACGTAACATAATATGATTTCAACCACAGAGGGAGATATTAAAAAGTGACAATGTTGATAAAAACACAATACTTTAGAAATTAGCATGGCAATTCAGTTTTAAGYAGAGAAAAATTTATGTTTGTAAATGAAAACAGTTCGGATACAATTGTAGTTGTATCCTACATCTGCATCCTTCGGTCATACAACCTTCGGTATTGTTACCTTCGGTCTTATAACCTTCGGTCTTATAACCTTCGGTCTTATAACCTTCGGTCTTACAACCTTCGGTCTTAGTAAGAATTATATAATTCATGGAAATCTTTTGGTCTTGTATTTATAGCTTGGAAGATATGCAGTTGAGACAGGACTACGAACCTGGCACCAATCGGCCAAATGACCGTTGACGACTAGCTTAAAGCGTGCTTGTCAAGAGCTAACTGAGCTTATATTTCAATAGCTTTTAAGTCCAAAACACTCATCCGCTCTATTTGAGATATGGATCTCAGCTTGGTAGATAATGTAAAGAAGTTTGACGTTACGAGGAAGCTATCTGTGAAAGCAAAGTATTGACTCTACTACCATGGTAATGTTCCTTGTTCCTACCTCCTATATCTGCAGATCATATCCTCGCTTCAGGGGTATGCCCCTTCTCGTTTTTATTTAGCCAAAGTCTAAATATTTTTAGCGAATCTTTTTATCCCTACATATTTGATAAAAATAGAATTAGCTCGAAGTCTTTAGATTAACCCTGTCACGAATTCGCAATAAATTGGTATAGAGATTCATGAACCATAAATTTCAACTACAATAGTGGTACTTCAAGGAAATAACTAAATTAAATAAAAATCAGACATTATTAACATAAATAAAGACTCTATTGTTATTGTTTCCGCATGCAATCTGACGCCATCCAATGTCTGATGAACATTAGTATGTATTAGATCCGAGTTATTTTATAACTTACTTTACTTTCTAGTACGCTTGGTTTCACCATCCTCAATTTGGCTTTGTCTGGATCTCTTTGCACCAGCAGCTATTCTGGCATCACTGGCATGAAATTTGAGGAATAATTCTCCAGAAGTTTCAAGAATCTGGTTTGAAACGTGAGATACAACTACTGAATGGCCATGATGCGTATGTTCCGTCGTATCAATTCGCTCAGCGTATTCGAAACCCGAGGGGCTCCGCTGTGTTGAGTTTTCGAAAGCACGCTGGCGCTCTCCTTAACGGTCTCGTTGTCCTGTCAGCGACTGGTTCAAGGAATGCATTGGTCGACCTTTACTCCTAGTGATCCGAGGGTTCTACATTTCTAGTAATGGATCATGTAGCGGAGCAGAGTAGTTGTTTGTACCTATATTCTTTAGAAGTTCTGGCTCAGTAAAATTCCGAGACGGCTTTTGGAAGCGTCAATGAGGATTTTTGTCTTTAAGCTTAATAACACCCCCATTTCTAGTGTCAGCCATACTACTCTCAATCGTGTGAGAGTATGGCAGACCTAGGGTCTTTTTAAACCTGCCTGTACAAGGCGCTAAATATGCCTTCTTTTTACGTGCCTCGATTACAAGTTCATACTGATTTAAATTCCTTTTCAAGGCAAAAGGGGTCACTAAAGCTTAGATCTCTCTAAAAGTATTCTTTTCCGAAGAAGATGGAAGTCGTGTTTTCGCTTTAAACGAGCTCCAAAAGGCAGTCTGATCGTTGGCGATCGACAAAGAGTTTTTGACTTCCTTACAGCTGCATCTAAGTCGGTAACAGAGCTTCATAGCGAGGTTTTTAACTTGGCATGATCGTCTTCACTGCGAGAAAATGCCTGATTATCGAAATGTAGGTGCAAATCTGTCCAAGCCCTGCT
The DNA here is from genome assembly GCA_000208805.1 of Erysiphe pisi. Classification (NCBI taxonomy): domain Eukaryota; kingdom Fungi; phylum Ascomycota; class Leotiomycetes; order Helotiales; family Erysiphaceae; genus Erysiphe; species Erysiphe pisi. The sequence goes on from CACM01001011.1 coordinate 11,606, forward strand.
CTATTTCTCTTTTTAGGGACTGCTTCTTTATTCAAATACAATACTATTTTAGTATTGATAGTCATGTGCTTGTTCTGAAGCTCTTGCTAGGAGCTATCGAATTCTATTGGTGAATATATGTGCTTCAACCCTAATTTCTCTGCAGGAGATATACCATTTGTCTGTCATATAAACAAATAAAATGGTGCGAAAGCTTTCATTAAAACTTCAGGGGCTATTTAGTTACTAGAGCAACGGTTAAGAAAAGCATAAAATCCCTGGTGATCTACCTTCGGATCTATGGCCAAATTAGGTAAAGCGTGATGCAAAAAGCGGTGGTTATTGCAAATATCCGCTCCCATTGAAAAAGATAACCCGCTAAGGGATTAACATGAAAATCACTTATAATTGGTTCGGTTAAAGGATCAACTCCACTTTTTATGATTTCGACTACTTTCCAATAATTTTCAATAACAGTCACTTCCACATCAGTGTTCAAATGCCATGTACATGGCATTGTTGGAGTGTTAGGAAATATGGCCTCCAAAGCATTCGTCTCTGCTTGATCTTTATCATAAAAAATTACTGCAGGATAATTCAAGTTTAACTCCTCAAACACACTATCTAATAATTCCAGAGCAGTAAAGTAGTGGCCAGCTTGTCTCTTCCCAGCTATTAGAGAATATACCAAAGGGAATGTTTGCCATAAAGATGTGATAAAGTTGATACAAAATAATGGAAAGTTGTAGATTTCTATATGTGCAATCTACAACTAGCACATGTTCAGCTTAAACCATATCTAGACTAGTACAAAAAACAAAGTCTTGAGTGTATCGTCATTATCCTTAATATACTGAGCCAAAAGTTGTCGCTTTCAAGAGTTTGAAGTACTCTATCGACAGGCGTATGCACACTCAATATTCCATRCCCCATAAATTTTAGCCTATTCATTATTTAAATAAAATTTCGCGAATGATTGATTGGCTGGGCTACCTATAAATACTTCAGTAAGCTCAGCAGCTACTACACAATTCCGCAACACTTGCTGTTACCTGTTCGTATGAAGGATTACTTATATATCTTTAGCTTATATTAATAGTGTCGACGTTTACTGGGGCTTTTAAAAAAATTGTTATGACAAGCTAGACAGTTCTAAGTGTTTAATCACTGGCTGGTGTTTTTTTTTTTTCTAAAAAAAAAAATATGCCAAATGCCAAATGCCAAAAAAACAAATATTGTTACTCATGTTGACTCTGACTAGGCAACCTTTTGCCGGATTTATTTAAAAAAAATAAAAAATAAAAAAT
>CACM01000994.1:0-11587 GCA_000208805.1 Erysiphe pisi
CAGGGCCTGAAACTGATTGGAAATGGATTTCTTCTGAATCCAATGTCCCTGTACCATCAGGTGCCGAGCATTTGGCTCTCTTTACACTGGCATTCCCGGATTATCAATCTAAAAGCTGCAATAGTGTATTCTCGGATACGATAATACTTCCACAGAATTTATCCATTGAGATTCTTCCACCAACTTCAGGTCCCTTGGACACTACAAATCAGGAGACTACTTTAACGATCTCTGTGCCTATCAGCCAGACATCAGAATTTCTGAATAGCATTCAAATATTATCGAATAAGGATTTAGAAGATGAGAAAGAGAGAGTTCCTATCATTGAGCAGAAAAAATGGATTATGAAATCTACCAATTCTAAAATTGCTAGAAATTCTATGAAAAACTGGGCTAAAAAGTCCTGGGTCGCATTTTTAAATCAACTTAAAAATGCAGAGGCTCCAGACATTATCATTGTTTTACTTGGTTATATATCCATGCATCTAACTATTTTTCTCCTTGAATGGTTTCCATGAGAAAGATGGGCTCAAACTTCTGGCTATTTGGAATGACACTCCTTTCTTCAACATTTGCGTTCCTCTTTGGTCTAATTGTTACCACTAAAATGGACATAGCGTTGAATATGGTTCTCATATCCGAAGGCGTTCCTTTCCTGGTAGTAACTATTGGCTTTGATAAATCTATTATTTTGACCAAAGCTGTACTGTCAGCAGCCTTACGAAACAAAAGACCGATACCAGTATTAACAGATGACAGTAAATTGCCAGTTTCAGAGTCAAAGCATGGTGTTTCGTCAACTTCAATTCCGTTTGCTGTACAAATAGCCATTGAAGAGAAAGGATATCAGATTGTTCGAGATTATGCAATCGAAATATGTATACTTATAATCGGTGCCATATCTGGAGTTCAGGGTGGCCTTCAACAATTTTGTTTTCTAGCTGCCTGGATCTTGTTTTTTGATTGTATTTTGCTATTTACATTCTACACGGCTATCCTCAGTATCAAATTAGAGATTAATCGTATAAAGAGACACGTAGCACTTCGTCAAGCTTTGGAAGATGACGGTATCAATAAAACTATCGCTGAAAATGTTGCTGAAAGTGAAGAGTGGCCCAAACCAAGCTTGGCTGGTAGTGATTTAACGAACATCTTTGGAAGAAATATAAAGGACAATAGTGTGCCGACTTTCAAGATTCTTATGGTTAGCGGATTTATTGTGTTTAATGCTTTTAACATTTTTACGATTCCCTTTCGAGGAGGCAACAACACCCATGAATTATCTAGCTCTATAGGGCCTTTTAGACAAGCAATAATTGACAAAGATCTTTTGCCGCTAGTAGATCCTTTTATTATTGCCTCGAATGGTTTACATTCCATGCTCGAATCTGCTCGGAATCAAGGACGAGCAATTATAGTTGATATATTTGCGCCCATCAACTATCAGCTGGAGAATTCTTCCAATGTATTAGAATCAAAATTCCGTAACATTGATTATTCTGTGAATTTGAACGGAAACTATGTCAATTTAAATAAGTATGGAATTAGCGGTCGCGTCATTACTAGCATTTTGGGTAGCTTAGAAGATCCTACTCTTTCGAAATGGATAATACTGGCCCTTGCGATAAGTATTGCAATCAATGCTTACCTCTTTAATGCTGCTAGATGGAGCATCCAACAGCCCTTACAAGTTTCCTCAAATCATCATCTTGTTCCGATCATGACTAAAGATAATCAAGTTGAATCTTTAGATAAAAACTTACCACTTTCAGACCCTAAATCACAATCTACTAAGAATAACCGGTTTCACGATGAAGCCCTTCAATCACAGACTAATACAAATTTTGAGGAAGATGGATTAGAATTAAGTCCGAGCAAGGCTCATTCCTCTATGAAGAGAACCCAAGCTCAACTTGAAATAATGTTAAGAGAAAAACAAGCCTCCCAACTCGAAGATCATGAGCTTGTTGAACTTTCACTCCAAGGTAAAATTCCTGGTTATGCATTAGAAAAGACATTGAAAAATACTACTCGAGCTGTTAAAATTCGAAGAGCAGTTATATCACGCACTCCGGCTACTACTCAAACAACAGGGTTGTTGGAACATTCAAAGCTGCCGTATAAAAATTATGACTGGGACCGTGTTTTAGGTGCTTGTTGTGAAAATGTCATAGGCTACATGCCTTTGCCCCTTGGTGTTGCTGGACCAATTAATATTGATGGCCAAAATTATTTTATACCGATGGCAACCACCGAAGGTGTTCTTGTTGCGAGCACAAGTCGCGGGGCAAAGGCTATAAATGCTGGGGGTGGAGCAACAACCGTCATAACTGGGGATGGTATGACAAGAGGACCTTGTGTATCCTTCGAAACACTTGAGAGAGCAGGAGCAGCAAAAGTGTGGCTTGACTCCGAGGCAGGCCAAAAAATCATAACTAAAGCGTTTAATTCTACAAGTAGATTTGCCCGGTTACAATCGATTAAAACAGCCCTTGCAGGAACTTATCTTTACCCACGTTTTAAGACAACTACTGGAGATGCTATGGGAATGAACATGATTTCCAAGGGTGTAGAATATGCTCTTAACGTGATGGCTACTGAAGCAGGATTTGAGGACATGCAAATAATCTCAGTGTCTGGTAACTTTTGTACAGATAAAAAACCAGCTGCCATTAATTGGATTGATGGGCGGGGAAAGAGTGTAGTCGCCGAAGCCATCATTCCCAAAGGCGTCGTCCAAAGTGTTCTAAAAACTACCGTGGATGCGATGGTAGAGTTAAACATTTCTAAAAATCTAGTAGGGAGTGCTATGGCTGGAAGTATTGGTGGTTTCAATGCTCATGCCGCAAATATTGTTACAGCAATTTTTTTGGCTACTGGCCAGGATCCCGCGCAGAATGTGGAAAGTAGTAATTGCATAACTTTAATGAGAAAGTATGTTCAATTTTAATGATGACCGTAAATATGCTAAAATTATTTTAGCTTGGGAGGAAATCTTCAAATCAGTGTGTCTATGCCTTCGATTGAGGTAGGCACTTTAGGCGGCGGCACAATTCTTGAGCCTCAAGGCGCTATGCTAGATATGTTAGGTATTCGAGGATCACATCCCACACATCCTGGCGAAAATGCTCGTCGACTAGCTCGAATAATCGCAGCATCTGTGCTCTCCGGAGAACTCTCACTTTGTAGTGCTCTTGCAGCTGGTCATTTAGTCAGAAGTCATATGGCACACAACCGAAGTGCTCCGATCACAAGAAGTAATACACCAGCTCAATTTAATGAGCAACCTCCGATGATGTCAACAATAAGCAACCCCAACTCAAATATGCAAGACATGGGAAAAGTATAGAGATTCAAAATCCTCGCTATTTATCATGTGCTGATTGAGTAACTCTTATATTAAAAACCTAGAGTAGGTTTAATTCTTCCACCCATGCTATAAAAAAAACCTTCTAATAATTTATACCACTGACATTGTTGTCCTCTTTTCTTTTCTACAACTTAATTCTATTAGCCATAAATAGCTGCATTGGTGAAGTCTGAAACAATGAAGGAAGATAACAATTTTATTAACTTATCCTACTGATTCATCTCCCAGACCATTGATGAGAAGATAACTACAAACCTATAAATGTTAAGATGACACTTTGAAAAGGTGGGAGAAAGAGTTTGGTGAAAGTTCTTGTTGAGGGATTTTCAATGGAAATTAGCAATTTGTATGAAGACAACAAATGTCAAGGACCTACCACCTCACTAAAATTCTTTTTATACCTTATAGAAAAACTTGAGCATAAATATCTAATATAAAACCAAGAAAAAGGATGTTCACTAAATAATTTTTGTAAAAGCGCCAGTAAATGCCCCTGAATCCTCTAAAATGAAGTTATGTGCTTGTCTGTCTCGGGTCAGTACGAATAACTCATAACTTACATGTTAGTTAAATTTATCCAAAACAAAGTTATGCGAGGGATTTTTTTTTAATGGAAATTAAAGTTCGTGAGCCATCTATCTAGGATTAATTTGAGAACTAGAAGTACATCTAACCTCACGCTAGATACGTATAACGTGTCTATAAAGATCCAAGCCTATTTTTTTCCTTAAATAGATCAAGAAGGAAGAGAGAAATCACTATACTCTCGGCATTTGAATAGGTTGAGCGAATTGAAGCAAAGTGGCAAGGAAGGCGAAGAAAAATTAGTTGCAGAATCCGGAACGAAAAAAGGCCACAATAAACGCACCCGCCTTCTGAGGCAACAATTTCAATCACAGTCGTGAAAATGATCCCAAGGTAAGGCTGCTTAATAATAACCGGTACAGATTTTTACCAACGTCTTTTATCATATTGAAGCGGTATTTTCTTTTGACTACCACAGGAGGCTTCGTTGCCTTCCAATTCAAGACAAGGACTCGTCAAGCTACCCGAGCCCATCCAACTGCACCGCAACAGACCTCTTCCCCCCCCCCCTCGCGAGCGGGTTGGCCTTTCAGGAGGTTGGTCATATGAGAGTGCCTCTCCGTAGGCGTGACTAGAAGCGGGGTAATGCCGACCAAACTCTCCCTAGATGCTAGATTAGAMACATTAAAACTTTGTTCAAGGTCCGACACTTGGCGCGAAAGTTGGAAACTTCGCGTGTCCAGATCTTGGAATACTGGATTTGTGATTCTCACAGATTCTTTAGGGCGTTAATCATCGTGGGTAGGAATGTAATACCGGCGCAACCATACTTGTTGAACCCAAGTCAGATTCGCCCAAGCCAAACATAACTAACGTAGCTTGCAGTCAGTGCATATGCCAAGGGGGTACTTTTGTTTTCTGCAACGACAAAACGCGAAAGAATGAATCGTGAGAGAAGGAAAAAATTCACAGAGGAAAGTAAACAGCAGACAGAGCCTCATCTCTGATGGAAATACACTAATCCGAGGCAACTCTTTGTGACTAGAATGGCAAGATTGATTGTGCATAGTATTAGCAATGTATTTAGAAATGAGAGGACCCAAAAGGTAAGTTGAATAGTTGAGGACATAGAAAAAATCGAGCATGGCGATCACGTAGAAAAAGATATCAAAGATATTACCACAGGGAAATGTTAACCAGACATCACCCCTCTGTACTCCCATTTAGTGATAAAGTTGTGATTGGTGAATCACTGCTGTTTCCAGTCCATTCCATAGTCCATTTGGTCTTCTACTGGTTAGACTTTGATTAGCATCTCGAATACCGAGTAGTGACTATTATATAATAGGAGTTTGCAAACAAAAATGTATTATTTAGTGTAGACTAGTGTGATGATCTCCCTGCAGGATTCGGAATCACAGCCGTTAAGCTACAGAGATCGTGTGACAGATTCAACAATTGGAGAAGAACTTTAGGGAAATGTTAGATCAAAAGGGCGAATTACATAGGATGCAGGTGAATCAGTTAAGTAACAAATAAATTAGTTGTAACTCAACCTAATAACAAATTTGCAAAATCTAAAGAACTAAGATGGTGACAGGAATTCTAACTATATAGTACAAGACTAGCTAATTCACTTAACACAGCTGGTGACCATATCCTGGGTCTAAAATGAGATAACGCAGATCTGGGTTCGTTCCATCCTTACAAATGATTTACTAAAGTTCGTATTATCTTACCCCTGCAAGTCAATAACAAAAGTTTCATAACACAGCCAGTAGAGCGAGAAAATCTGCCCCAACTCCGGGATGATCCTCCTCTAACTTCTTTAAGAAAGGGTTTGTGAGGTCAAGTAGACTCTTAATAGCGTCCATGAGTGAAGTTGCATTCTTTTTCGTTTCATTGACATTGTCCTCGTTCTGGGTAATCTTAACTGTCAAGGTTCACGTGGAATTGGCTTCACGTGACAAGTGATTTTTAGTTATCGCGTGAACCTTAATAATCTCGCTTAAGAATTAGCTTATGTATATAGTTTGTCGCACACCCGTTACTCGACGTTTGTGCGACGCTGTTTACACTAAATTTTACATTGTTATTACCCATTATCCGCTTATATACCAAACCTCGATTCAAAATTTGAAGTCACCCTTTAACCTGCACAACCAACACTAACATTAACCGCATTTAATTCTGTTATAATTGTAAACTTATTGTAGGCGTAATGGCTACCTTGTGAATGAAGAGAGAGTACAGTAATGGTATTATGACTAGCTATTTGTATATCGTTCAGTTACAGATATTCTAACGATATTCTACATAGTTATATACACTCTCTGGACCCTTGTCCAGAGACAACATTGTCAACATCTCGTTTAGGAACTCCAGAAGTCTTCTCTTCAGAATATTCCATGATGATCTACTCGATTCCTATCTACAGCATTCCATACTGTTCTATTCCATAGTATTCCATAGTATTCTAGTCTGTTCGTAATATTTATTCCATGCACATGTACGTTCGGATGACCATGGGTATCCTTGTGGTAATCCCAGAATATAACAAATCTAGGCAAGTTTCATACCCACTCCCAGACCCTTCTTATAATACATTTCGATCAGCCTTCTTGACAATAGATGTCAAACTTCAGGCAATGAAGAACTGGACTCGAAATGCGAGTGCCAGTGTTGCACCTAAGATAATGGGTGGCAGTGGCAGTGGCAGTAGCAAAGACTCTCTAGGAAAGATTCGAGGAGAGGATTGTGTAGATAACAGAGAAAGAGCTCCTTGGGTTTCAAAAGAGGAAAGAGAAAGGCGTAGAAATCTTGGATTGTGCTTGAGATGTGGTGGGGCTAATCATCGGCAAAAGGGCTGCAGACTGCGGAGCACAATTGATCCAAATAATGGGAGTGGTAAAGTGAGAGTGAGTGCAGTAAATGTTGAAGATAGTGTCGATAATACATCCGACTTTCAGGGAAATGTGTAGCTCCTGAAAAAAGTCGCATTCAGGAGCTTTGTGATAGAGTAGTGAATAAGAATAATTTTCTTCCATTCCATTAAGCGCAGTAAAATTTGAGCCGGGTGAAATTTCAAAAATAGGGTGCCAATTAAATGAAAATGTACAAATAAAGAGTAGACAGAGATTCGCAGACGTATCTAGTGCAATATCGATGGGACCTTATCAGCAAACTAGTATCGCAGACTCGGCGGAGAGCTTCGGCAAACAACAAGGCAATGCAGCAAAGGAAATTAAAGAAAGTCAACTGTCAAGGATCAAGCCGTCCTTAGAGACATTCCCATTGACAGTGGATGTTCAAATCAATGACGTTTCTTACGAAAATGCATTGGTGGACACGGGAAATGTGTGTTTCGCTACGGTCAGCCTCGAAGTAGTAAAAAGATTAAATCTTCCAACACGGGCCATGGAGTCACCTCGTCATGTCCAAGGTGTGAGTCGGGGTATGAATGAAACTATCACGCATTTCACTTGGGCGACAATTGATGTGGGAGGATATCGAGTGCAGAAGGCTCAAATGTACATCATACCGAAGCAGAGACACGCCATCATTTTAGGATTAAAATGGTTCGAGGAGCATCGGGCATTAATAGACTGTGATAAAAGATTATTAATTTTCCAGAAAGAAAATTGTGTAGTGAAACTAGATGATATAAATACAGCTAACTTCGAGTGTGTTAAAATCAACGTATCAGAGTTCATTCAAAGCATGCCGGAAGCAGTACAAATATTCGCCGCCTCAATGCAAGATATCGAGAAAGCCTTAAGTGATAAGACACCATTGGATCCCCGTAAATATCTACCAGACTATCTGCTTGCGTTAATTGAGGCTTTTGAACCAAAAAATGCTACAACATTACCACCGAATCGTCCAGGCGTTGACCATCAAATGCCATTAGAAACTGATGAGAAGGGTAAGGAAAAGGAAGTCCCCTGGGGACCATTATACAGTATGTCTCGTGATGAGCTACTGGTGCTGCGCAAAACCCTTACAGAGTTGCTGGATAAGCGTTGGATTAGGCAAAGCATGAGCCCATGTGGAGCGCCGGTTTTATTTGCTAAAAAGCCAGGTGGAGGTCTACGATTTTACGTAGATTATAGAGGGTTAAATGCTGTAACAAGGAAAGATCGCTATCCGATTCCATTAATTAGGGAAACATTAGAGGCAGTCGGAAGGTCAAGATGGCTGACAAAATTAGATATCACCTCTGCATTCCACAGGATCCGAATTGCAGAAGGTGAGGAGTGGAAAACTGCAATGAGAACACGTTATGGAACTTTCGAATGGCTTGTGACACCATTTGGTTTAAGTGGAGGTCCTGCCACCTTCCAACGTTATATCAACTCTGTGCTACATGAACATTTAGATGAGTTTTGTACAGCGTATATTGATGACGTTTTGATCTTCAGCAATGGATCACAAATAGACCATCAGCAAAAGGTGAAAATTATTGTTAAAAAGTTGTTAGATGCGGGCTTAACAATCGATGTTAAGAAATGTGCTTTTGAAGCGTCAAGCGTCACCTATCTGGGGTATGTTGTGAAGGCTGGAAAAGGGCTTCGGATGGATCCCTCAAAAATCCAAGCCAATGTGGACTGGAGACCACCCACAACTGTGAAAGGAATACGGGGCTTCCTGGGATTTGTAAACTACTATAGAATGTTCATTCCCAACTATTCAGAGTTGGTTCATCCACTGACACAATTAACCAGGAAGGGAATCAAATTTGTATGGACGGTTGAATGTAAAGAAGAATTTGAGAATTTTAAAACATTGTTCACTAGGGATCCAATACTTCTTGCATTTAATCCAGACGCTCCGACCAAGGTAGAGCCTGATGCGAGCAAGTGGGCTGTAGGTGGAGTATTATTACAGTGTCAAAACAAGTCTTATGAAGAACAGGATGACGATGAAGCGGTATGGAAGCCAGTGGCTTATTATTCACGAAAGAATGCTCCCGCGGAATGTAATTACGATATACATGACAAAGAACTTCTTGCAATCGTCCGTTGTATAGACGAATGGGACTCGGAATTGCGGAGTTTAAAGGACCCATTCCGTATAATTACTGATCATAAAGATTTAGAGGTCTTCACTCGTCTGAGAAGTAAACCGTTAAATGAACGGCAGATAAGATGGCAGGAAAAGTTATCGTGTCACCGTTACCGCATCGAGTATCGACCTGGGTCACAGTAAGTTTTGGCTGATGCTCTCTCACGACGCGATCAGGATGTTCCAGATAATAATGAAGATGCTCGAATTGAAACCTTAAAATGAGTTCTGATTTCACCAGAGTTGGTGGTATCACCAGCAGATGTTAGAGAAGGTACGTTATTTATAGATGAAGACTTACAAAATTTATGGCAACAAGCCATTGCAGATGACAATGAGTACCAAGAAATTTTAAATGCAGTACTACGTGGTAATAGAAAACTGCCCATAACAATAAAACATGTTCAAATGTCAGAGTTTTCAGTAGGGACTAGTGATGATTTKTTGAGATTTCGTAGTCGTATCTGGGTACCCACATCTGAACCACTGCGCACACAGAATTGTCCAAGAAGCTCATGACTCCCCAATCACAGGACATCCGGGACGAGATGAAACATATCGAGTAGTTGCCCGACGGTGGCTCTGGCCAAATTTATCTAATGATGTAAGACAATTTATCCGTAATTGTGACGTTTGTGGGAATGCAACAGTCTGGCGAAATAAAAAAACAGGGTCTTTTGAAGCCTTTGCCGGAGCCTAATAAAATTTCGTGTGGGATTACTATTGATTTCATTACTGGCCTGCCTGCTTCTAAGGGATATACTACCATACAAGTAATGACTGATAGATTAAGTAAAGCAAAGTCATATGAAGTAGTGGAAGATGGTGGGCTAACAGCAGAAGCATCAGCAGCACGATTTGTGAATCGACATATCAGGTATCATGGGTTTTCAAGGAATATCGTTAGTGATAGAAGAGTTCAGTGGGCAATTGTATTTTGGAAACGAGTTTGTGAATTGGTTGGAATAAATAGATGCCTATCAACAGCATATCATCTGGAAACAGACGGTGCCACAGAGAGGGAAAACCAGGAGTTGGAGCGATATATAAGATGTTTTGTATCCTATAGCCAAGATAATTGGGCAGAACTCTTGCCAATCGCGGAATTAGCGGCAAATAATCGAAAAAATGCATCGACAGGCTTTAGCCCATTTTTTCTCACTCATGGGTATGAAATAGAACCGATAGAGGTACAAGATGAGGTACCTTTGAGTAATAGAGGGGGGAACCCGAAAGAAAGAGCCGAGAACATGGTACTTAAATTACAAGAGGCGCAAAAAATAGCTGAGGCAGCCATGGCCTCTGCACAACAAGCACAAGAAATAACAGCAAACCGACTTAGAGCTCCAGCTCCAGAATATAAAGTCGGGGATATAGTTCGGCTAAACCTACGTCATATTAAAACAGATCGGCCATGCAAAAAAATCGATTGAATACATGCCAAATATARAGTAACAGAGGTTATAGGCAGCCATTCGTATCGCCTAGATGTGCCAAGAGCAATTCACGATGTATTTCATACATGGCTTCTTCGACCTGTTGCAAATGATCCCTTGCCTTCACAGATTCAATCAGATCACCAACCACGAGTGTCGGTTGATTACACGTAACAATAGTCACCGAACAATCAATATCTAAGTTATATACCACTATTTTGCTATTTCTGCATTAATAATGGGTGCAAAAGGTTCAGTCGCTCGAACTTCGTATGGGGCGATTTGACAAGTGACAAACAAAGTGCTGTGGAGAGTAGTAACAGGCTCTTTATGATGAAGGGTCTATAATATAATCCACGCGGGGAGTTATCAAGTAAGTTTGTGTTTAAGAACACTCAATTTCAGTGATGATATATAAAAACTGTAAGTAAAAACTATCTACCATCTACCATCTATCTCTATCTCTCCCTTTCTATGGAATATCCCGAATACTATTTATATACTACAGTGTCACGTGATAACATTATCTAATCATTTAAGGCTGATCTCTATTATACGCATGACTGACGTTGATTTCTTCTTTCCTTTTGGATTCTACGCTACAGCCTCTTAAAATTCATTTCTTATCCGGCATCAAATCTTTCATTGTTGAATTAAAGATTGTTTGTGGTATTGGGGTTTTTTATTCAGTAATATATGTGATCGATGACAGGAAGTTTAAATTCTCTGAAATTCTAATGCTCTTCGGAAATTTTGGCACCCGTTTCTAGGGTAGAGGATCCTATGTGAGAAATTATTTATTACCAATACTGGCAAAATATATATCTTTATCTATGTCTATGTCTATCTTTTACTTCGATGTTCTATTTGTCTGTATTATCTTTAGTGATTAAATGATTAAGCCAACTACTCCTGTCTAACGCCAATAATAAGTCAGAGTAAGCTGAGCTCTTCATCTTTTAGCTATCAGAGTCCAAACCTACCCAAGAAAGCCCCAAAAAAAGGAAGAATAAACACTAAAGGGAAAATGGTTATTGATACATGATTAAAGTCGGGTTATTCCAGTATCCCTAACAACCCTATCAACAGCCATGGCAAAATAGTCAATATTTTCTAAGTTTAAGCCGGCCATACTGATTCGACCATTCTTGGTCATGTAAATGTGCGCACTTTCTCTCAAACTATTAATTTG
>CACM01000985.1:0-12418 GCA_000208805.1 Erysiphe pisi
AATTGGAGTTTCTTCAGATGGGGACGCCACAGCTTGCGTATCCTGAACGGCAGCAATCTTATCAACTACTGCTTTAGTTTTTGTTACGGAACGAGTGAGAGTTGTAGCCAAAGGCTGGGCTCGTCCAACGTTGTTGGCAGATTTCTGGACACGTCTCTTAGGATCCAGAATCTCGGAAGTACCACGCTTTTTATCGCGGGTCGGGGGAGCCATATCCTCTAACTGAGAATATCTGCTAAGTTGTAGAGATTTTATAATATTTTTAGATTTTAATTAATAAACTTATGTTGTGTTATGTGCGTTCATAAATTGTTTTATAGCTTGATTCTTGATGCGTGAAACGTGACACGTGACACGTGAAATTGTTAAATTAATAAATTGAAGCTTAGAGCTATCAATGTAATTAAAAAAATCCCCATAGAAACTCGCTTTGTCCCTAAAAAAATAAGTCGCTATGATTGAGCTCTAAAACAATTCCTCAATTAACCTAACCCTCTTAAATCTGTCAGTTGCCAGCCTGAAGGTTTTCGGCTCGTATAATGTAGCCCTTAAGAACACTACAGACAAACAGTAGCCTAAAGCACTATGATACTGTTACGGGCTTTGCCCCAAATCGGGATCCGGAAGTTATCCGGTTCCAAAGAAGGACTAATCGATTCCGAACCTATCCTGATTCTTATTTAGAACTTGTCCCATCTTCAGTCCTGCTCCTTGAGATCCATATATCCTTGTTTCCGACTCAGTTCTGACATTACTGAAAGCTCTCAATCACCATAATTAAAATTTAAGTCTCTCTTTAATATCCAAAATGACCGAAAATCACACTGCTCTCCAAAGAATCCTCGACCAGCTTGGAGACCTTAAGGATATTAAAAAATTCGTTCAGGGAGTACAAGAAAGTCCAGAGATCGTTTTCGAAGCCATGCAAATCTTAAACAATCGTAATAAATTGCTTTCGTCGACGTCTAATGTTCTTGACCAAACTCAAGCTCGCGTCAATGAGCTGGAGAAAGAGCTCGCTTCTAAATTAGGCACGAAGTCCCCAGAGAACCTGAAAGAAACTTTATCAGAATTTATCAAATCTATTCACCCTACTGAGCCATCAATCAAGCGATCAGCTAAAATTCCGGATCCTCCAGTTTTCACTGGAAACAAAAAAGACTTCTTCTCTTGGATGAGCTCAATCTTGTTGAAGTTGAACGTCAATGAAGATCACTTTCCTTCTGATCAAATAAAAATGGCGTATATATATTCAAGCCTGGACTCAACTTGTCAAGCACACCTCCATTGCTGGTTAAACAATGGCAGTCTTAATTTCAGTTCCCTAAAACAAATGATGGATTTATTAGTTACTCTTTTCGACGACCCCAATAGAGTTCATGATGCGATTAATCGTCTGTATTCGAATCCCCAAAAGAATAAACCATTCTCCAACTGGATAGCAGAGATCCGCCGGGATGCGGCCATGGCAGGATACGATTCTCAGTCTCAAACGCTTCGAGATCTCGTATTATCGAATATCAACTTAGAACTTAACCAAGCATTGATATACGATCGAGAAATTTTTCAGATGAGTTTTGACGAAGTTGTTGGTAGACTACAGGATATAGACAACAGAGTTCTATCTTTTGCTAGACTCTCAGCCCATCGACATCAAGTCCGACTAATTTTAGAAGTACATAATCAACCGATCGTAGCTACTCAGAGCCAAGCAACGGAGCCTATGGACCTTTCGACTGCCAGTCTACGACCTCGAGGACCACTGACTCCAGAAGAGAAGRACCGTCGCCGAAACCTCGGTCTCTGTATTTATTGTGGAAAATCCGGTCACGTAATTAGAATGTRCCCTATCAAACCAGATCGCAGTCCTCTGAAAATAAATAGTGCCCATACTCAGACTCATGAGCCAGAAAATTCGGGAAATGGTCAAGCTCCTTGAAAAGTCGCTCTAGGAGCTCAAGTCATAATTTGGTGATCTCGATGGTAGCAGATGCTGAGCTAGAGAAATTAAATTGTAGTCATTTTGTAATTAAGTATTTTGTTAAAAATTATAATACAAATTACATTCCTTCCTTTGCTCTCATCGACAGTGGTGCCTCTGCTCATGGTTTCGTTGACACCAAATTCGCGCATGATAATAATTTAGAACTACTTAAGTTACCCTGTTCCCGCTCACTTAAAGTATTTGATGGATCTGAGTCCGTCTCTGGGAAAATTACTCACGTCGCAAAAACAACCCTGGACATCAATGGTCATTCAGAGACCATTCTTTTATTTGTTACAACCCTTGCCTATTTTAATATAGTTTTAGGTCTCCCATGGTTACAATACCACAACCCTAAAATTATCTGGGCAAATAAAACGCTAGAGTTCTCCGACGAAAAGTGTCAAAATCATATTAATAAATATCCTACGTTAGTCCACGCAATAGATCGTAAAGACGTCCAAACGCTTCGTAAAGACGCACATAAAAACGTTCAAGATATCGCTGCCGAAAATTGCGATTTTGAATCTTTTCAAGAACTTAGTGATCGCGACAAAATCGACGTCATGGCCATCTCTATAGAAGATATCCGTGAAGCACTTAACAAAAAGCCTAGGATCAATCCGGCAGAAAAACTTCCTGCGATTTACCACGATTTTCTATCAGTCTTTTCAAAGGAAGAAGCTGATAAGTTGCCACCACATAGGCCCAGTGATCATCGAATTATTCTGAAACCTGGCTCTGAAGCTCCGTGGGGTCCGTTATACGGAATGTCGCGGGAGGAACTGTTAGTACTTAGAAAATACATCCAGGAAAACCTTGAAAAAGGAATCATTAGGCCCAGTTCATCTCCAGCCTCTTCTCCAGTTCTTTTCGTGAAAAAGCCAGGCGGTGGTTTGAGATTTTGTGTCGACTATAGGGCACTAAATGAAATCACTATCAAGAATCGATATCCAATTCCTCGTATAAATGAAACCTTGACATTGATTGGAAAAGCAAAATTCTTCACAAAATTAGATGTAATATCTGCTTTTCATCGAATTCGAGTTGCTGAAGGTGACGAATACTTGACAGCTTTCCGAACACGTTTTGGTCTATATGAATACCGGGTTATGCCTTTTGGTCTGGCCAACGCTCCTAGTTCTTTTCAAAACTATATTAATGATACTTTGAAAGGATATTTAGACGAATTTTGTACTGCGTATATCGATGATATACTTATTTTTAGTCAGAACCTGGAGGAACATCAAGAACACGTAAAGAAAGTCTTAAAAAGACTGTCTGATGCTGGCTTACAGATCGATACAAAGAAATGTGAATTTCACGTTAAATCCATCAAGTTTCTCGGCTTAATCATTACTACTGAAGGCATAAAAATGGACCCCGCAAAGTTAGAAGCGATCGATAAGTGGCCAGCTCCTAAAAATGTAAAAGATATATATCGATTCATCGGCCTTATTAATTTTTATAGACGTTTTATTAAAAATTTTGGCTCAATTGTTATGCCCTTGACAGATTTAATGAAAAAGGATATCCCATTTATATGGAATGATGAACATGAAGCCGTTTTTAGACTTATCAAAAAGAAATTTAAAGAAGATGTAATCTTACAACACTTCAACTGGAACAGTCCTGCCCGTCTGGAGACTGACGCTTCCGATCGAGGAACAGGAGGTGTACTATTGCAGCAAAATGATCTAGGAGACTGGAAGCCAGTCGCCTTTTTCTCCAGAAAAATGAGTCCAGCCGAGTCCAATTATGAAATTTATGACAAGGAACTTCTAGCTATTGTACAGGCATTTGAGGAATGGCGGCCTGAACTAGAAGGCACTTCGGATCCTGTGGATGTTATTACTGACCATAAAGCTCTCGAGTATTTCATGAAATCCCGCCTACTCAGCCGACGTCAAGCTCGTTGGAGCGAGTTCTTATCAAGATTTAATTTCAAAATTTGCTACCGTCCAGGAGACAGAAATGGTCCAGCAAATTCTTTATCTCGTCCATCTGGCTCTCCAGACCCATCTCTAAAAACCTTTTTAGAACAACGATTGCTCAAGCCTCACAATTTATCTCCTGGAATGGATAGTGTGAATTTACTAGCTAGTAACGCAACGGATGCTGATGTAACTAAACAAGTATCGTTGTCGGAAGTTTCAGCCACTAAATCTACTGATGCGCACTCAAAATTGCCTACATCTCTTATCGATAGAATTCGTCTAGGCATACCCTTAGATGAATCTTTATCAAACGTTGTGAAATCCTTAAAAAGTAAATGCGCTATAAAAGTCCAATACTTTACATTGTCAGAATGCTTGTATAAAGATGGACTTCTTCGCTATCGTGGTTGCATAGTTGTCCCTCAAACGAAGTCAGACAGTACACTAACAACCGATATTATCCAATCTCATCATGATCCTCCAGCTTCTGGTCATCAGGGCACTGCTGCCACATATTCAGCCATAGCACGATCATTTTTCTGGCATGGAATGCAACAACAAGTCAAAAGATATGTAAAAAACTGTCATACTTGCTCACGGATAAAACCTAAAAGAGGTAGTTATCAAGGTCTACTTCGTCCTCTGCCAGTTGCAACACAAAGGTGGCGTCACATAGCACTAGATTTTATTGTTGAGCTACCACATAGCGAAGACTGGAACGGCAATAAATTCCACTCATGATTAGTTGTAGTCGATCGTATGACTAAACAGGTGCATATTATTCCCTGTAATAGCCTCTCAGCTAGAAATACCGCTTATCTATTTTACAAAGAAATCTTCCGGCTACATGGATTACCAGACTCAATCACTTCAGATCGCGGTTCTCAATTTACTTCAGAGTTCTGGAAGTGGCTGTGTAAACTTCTTCACATTGATCATCGACTATCCACTGCTTTTCATCCTCAAACAGATGGCCAAACTGAACGTATGAATGCTCGCATCGAGCAATACTTAAGAGCATATATAAATTTTGCCTAAGACGATTGGGTTCGTTTCATACCATCTGCGGAGTTTGCCTTAAATAATCATGATACCCAAGTCACTGGTTTGTCCCCATTTTTTGCGGTTTATGGTCAACATCCACGATCTGGGTCAGAAATATCCGACTGGCCAATAACAACAGCCGCCCCAGCATCCTCTTACTTTGAAAAGCTTGATGCTGAAGACCTCGTACACAAATTCAAGCAAATCGATAAATTCTTAATTGAAAACATTCAATTGCACTCTGCTGATTATGAGGCTCAAGCAAATAAATCGCGTTCAGCAGCCTGGAATTTTCAACCAGGCGACCTAGTTTGGCTAAATTTCAAAAATATCAAGTCTCTTCGACCGTCTCGAAAATTAGACTACAAAAACGGAGGTCCTTTTAAAATTTTGCAACCTGTCGGTCATTATGCATACAAACTTGAACTTCCAAAGTCTCTTAAAATTCATCCGGTATTTCATGTGTCTCTACTGTCACCAGTGTCAAAAAATCCTTTGCCTGGTCAGACTCCTGGCTTTCCTCCCACGCTAGATGCTCAGGACGAAGATGCTGAAATTGAAGTAGAGAGAATACTAGGGTCTCAATGGATTAATGGAGAAGTTTATTACCTTGTTAGATGGAAAGGATATGGTCCAGAAGAAGACTGGAATGTACCTGCATCACAATCCAATGGATTTCAAGAATTAATCAATGAATTTCATGAACTCAACCCATCTGCACCACACCCATCTCGGAAACCTCCGTCAATTAAGAACAAATCGCCTCACAGGAGTTCGGCTAGACTAAGGGGAGGGTAATGTCACGAATCACTAATACAAGCTTCGAGACGTCATTTCTTCGTGAAGATTTGTTAGCTAAATGCCCTTGTCGGAATTAGTCAGTTACCTTTCTCGTGACCCACCTCAGTTGGGGTTTGTTTAATTAAGTAATTTCGCTTAATTCTGAATTCTCACTTCCGTCTCCTCATTGCCTGCCTCCTATCCCCTATTTCCGACTTCTACAGAATTCTAGCATTATCTTTAAGATTCTTACTCAAGGATTCCTTTCTTGATATCGTTATCGAATATAATGACCGAATATAATGGAAGTAGAAAGTGATGGAGTCAAAGTATAAGGATTAATGGCCGACCGGGAATTGGAAAGCATGTACATAAGTAGTCGTAGTCCTAGACTTCAAGCCCTCCAGCTTTCAGTCTTGTTATCTCAATAAAGTCTAGTTTCGAATTTAACCTATTACTTCTTGATCTTGTCCCAGTTCACATTCTGATCTTGTCCTGCTCTATATTCTGAACCCACCTTGATTTATATTCCRAACCTATCCTGATTCTTATTTAGAACTTGTCCCATCTTCAGTCCTTCTCCTTGAGATCCATATTTCCTTGTTTCCAGTTCTGACAGAGGGACGTAAGGATATAAGGAAAAGGGGGTAAGAATTTAATGGTTTCCCTAAATTAAATCATCGGATGACGGGTAGGGAAAATTATTGTCGCCTGTTTTGTGAGCTACATAGTACTCCGTTTTTTTTTTTTHCCTGTTTGTTTGTTTGTTTGTTTGTGATTTTAACGTATCAGGCAGATGCCCACCGCCCATGGGGCATGACACGGGTAATCGGGCTCTGTACAAGACCCATCGCTACCTACATGACCAGCTATAACTACTGGGTTACTATTTAAAGAACAGAAAAGGTAAAGGAAAATTACTATWAATATCTTGGTGCCCTGCACCTTATATTCTAACTCTTCAATGAGRTTTCTGAACCATATTTCATGATATGCTTCTTTCTTAGCTTGTCATAATCCTTTGTAGCATTCAGTTACAGTTACAAAATGGTGAAATTTCTCCCATCCTTTCTCGCCTAGCATTTCTTGTACCATTGGTGGTGCTTCCTGCTCATTTTCCATCCATTGTCTTAGTGCTTGCCGGCACTCAGCAAAATGCCACGGCCTCTTTTCTCTCCCGCATTTACAATTACAGTCAGCGTTTTCGTGCCGAAAGCGGCGGTGATAGTCAGCAAAATCCCCACGACCAGTTCAAAAAATCATCAATACATTTATCTTCTCCTTTTATTTAATACACTATATAAAGCTGTGCATAATCACTTTCAAGTGGTTATGAGCCCGGGTTTTGCCGAAATCTTTACTGGTCTCTCAGGAGATATGGCCGGCGAGGTCCAATGTTCGAAGAAGTCGGAGATTCAATAGCTATACTTTAGAATATATCTCAATCTCAAATAGATTGGCATTAGCCCGTTTTATCGATAGACCCTTCTTGATATTAATTCGTGAGGTTCTTTTATCGCTTTCCATATGCTCCTCTTCATCCTCATCTTTCACCCCAACAAGCCTAGCTACGAGAAAGCCAGTATCAGGTCCAGAGTCGCTTTCAGAGTTAGGATCATCGTCGGACATTTAGCAACTATTTCTAGAAAGAATATTACAGTTTTTACACCCTAGATTCTAGGTAAAGAGTGAGCTGACTCCCTACCCGGAATGGGCAACGTCTTTAACGACAGATTTCCAAGAACCTTGCGGAATCTGGAAGGTCCTCAAAGTAGTATAGGATATTCTCAAAGAGTAGAAAACGGCTCAATAAAAATGAATACATGCACAAGTCCACTTAACTATATCTGTATGATATTTTAGGGAGCTTTGAGACATGACCCAACTTTTTCGCAAACGTTTCTACTGCTGCTTACAGTCTTTCCTCCGAGAAGCTATCTTCCTATAGTCTTTTTTGAGAGGTGCCATCATTCGATCCAGTGCTTATGGTACTAAGCACGAATTAAGAGCCCGACATACGAAATCATTCCTAGGACGATTTAATATATGAGGAAAGTCATGTCTAACATATCGTCAAAGGTTCTTAATTTGCGAATGCATTTCTACACAAATGATATTTTTTTCCTCTTCATCAGTTATGCGTGTAGCTAAATAATGACCATTTTCTAGTCTTGAAGGTAGACGATTATGGATTGCGTGGGTAACATCAACAAAGTATTTATTGGCCGATGGAAAAAACCACAAGGCGTACGGGCAGTTACTTCCTGAGTATCTAATTCCCTTAGATTCGCTCTCTTCACAACCTGCACGATTAAATTCTCGTTTTCGGGACCTAATCACGCCTTGACTATTGATTTTATAGTAGATAAACGTATGCCATATCTATCTTTTGCCATAGGATTATAAAAGGCAACAATTGCAGCTTCAAAATTCAAGGATCGAACTGAGAGTGAATAGATAGGAGACATAGGAATTCTAATCGATATTTACTTTAACAATTAATTTGTGACGTTGAATTGGTGTGTTGATAAGAGCACAAATGTTATAAAACTAGAAGATTAGCCACAAGACTATGTCAAGATCGATGCTCTATATTACTTTGATTAGCTTCTTTTCTATGATTGATTTCAGTTGTGAAAATATTTCAAATATTTAGAGGTGTATAAGAGTGGAGAGATTGCCTTAGTTGTTTATTTATCTTATGATTGCTATAGCAAAAGGCCCATGAAGCCCCAGCATTTACCTTGCTCTTTTACGCCAGTCAGAAACTAGAAAGTTATTACGCAATGTTGAAAACTCAGTATGGAGAAAAGTACAGGGGTCTCGGAGGAGATTCGACGATGTAAGTGGCTCACATAGATTAGGGTTGCAAAATAATCGTCTAAAAAAGGCACGTTATCCAAACTGGTAACGTCCCTTAAAGGGCACAAAAAAAAACTGCCACGTGACTATATATGCTTAGCAAATTCGCCAAACGCTCTCATTGAGCGAGAAAAAACTTACACAATCACAAAACAATTAGCCAGACTACGTCATTCAAATTTTAACAGGATAACAGTCTAAGGCAAATTCAAAGACTTTGACCTAGTGACTAAAACCACTCATTACTTAATAGTTTTATTTTTGTTTTATTACTTATTAAGAATCACATCATTTACATATCATTACTGGCAATTATTTTCAAAATGCTTTCATTCTATAATACTTATCTATAGTACATGGATGCAGGATGCTTATAAGCAATCCAGGTCTTTGCCATAGTCCTTCGCCTTTTTCGCTGCTGGATCTCATTGAAAAGAGTGACGTTGTTAGCATTACTTTCAGCGAATTTTTCGAGAAATTTAAAATTACCGATTTTTTTCTGCTCATGAACCAGTTCCATGAGGGAATCTAGTGATGATATAATAGCATCGGTGCCGAGTTTTTGGCTTTCGTCATCAGAGTTCTCCATCTCCTCTACTCTTTCCAATACTCCTTCCTCGATGTCTTCAAAATCTTGTTCCTCAGCATCAGAGCTTTCCTCAGCCTCATTATCATTATCCTCCTGTACCACAGTTGCTGGTGACCTATACAGAGGGCAGAGAACAAGCTGCTTTTCTACCCAAAATGGGCTATGTCTCTGACGACGAATGTTCGAAAAAAATTTACCACATCCTGCGTTTTCTCATAACAACTTATAATATGCTTACATATTAAGAATCGACTTAGAAGAAATGCCTCACAAGCACAAGTCCACTTAATCGGATCTGTGTGATACCTTGTCAAGGCTTGAGTATCTACCTGGCAGCTCTGTAGCCGTTTCCATTCTTGCTTGAATACTTTCCTCCAAGCAGCGGTGACTTTTCGGTGATCTTTATTTAAGATCGCCCTTATCCGATCTGTTGCTTGAGGTACAACGCGTGATGTTATCACCCAGCTTACTAGATCTATACGAGGACAGCTAAACCGATGTAGGTAATCATGCTTCACTTTTCTCCAGTGCGACTCAATTATCATTGTGGTTTTTAGAACTGGTATACTGTCTAGATTTGTAGGACGTGCCCATATGTTGGAATATTCTACTGAGATATAGGATATGATCTAATTTTGCACACAGCACATGGGATAGCCATGATAATAGACATAGAGACACAAAGGTGTATTGTGTGCCCCAGTAAAATAGTGTCTAGGAGATATAATGCATCAATGCATTCTATTTGTGGAAAAGGTTATTTTTCGTTTATAAATTGTAACAGCCAATTAGCAACCACTCTTTTCCAAGACAGTACATAAGTTGCAGTTAGAATTACTTTGAGGTTTGAGACAACTTGATGTATATACCAAGACATCACTGTTTTAGGTTTGGAAAATAATTGTAAGGAGTGTGGTAATTGTACTCATGACTATGAAAAGAGGTTCTCGGAGATAATGTATATAAGTAGCTCTGCATCCCGCAGTAAAGATTGAAGAAATAAGTAAAAACTTACATCGAAAGTTATCAAAATATATTTGTTTTATATTCCGCTTGCAATATTTTTTACATATCCTCTAGCATACTATGCCAGTGGAAGTTTTTTTAGCATACCTGGCATTTCATTATTGATTTAACATTTAATATCCACGAATAACTTTCTTGTAGTAATGACCTGAATGCCTCCCTGGGGGCGTAGGACATGCCATAGAGAATATCTAGAATAGATTTCCCCATGCTCCAGCAATGCCACTGTTTTCAATACCAACACATGCTTGCTAGTTACATCGGGTTGAATAGGTGGGAACGCATTCACCGTGGCCCAGTGGCCACGGGCTGAGGGAAAACCAAATGAGAAAACCTCAACCATTCCTCCTAGACTCTTTTGTGACGAGCAGCCGAGTCCCCTTCCAATAAGCCGCGTAGGAATCTGAGCTACCACCCCTAGAACGTCCAACCTGCGCCTGACCATTTGTGCCACTGAATTATCTCCATCGGAGCTTGTAGTATTGGAAATATAGAGCCCTTCACTCTATATTTCCGGGGTCAATCGTGGGCGGCTTCGTAGATAAGAGTGCTAAGCGGAAGATGTTGTAGAGACGAAGACGATTGAGACCCGCGGTGATGAATGGGGATCCTGAATGGGAGAACTATGCGAATCTTCTTGGCTATCTCAGTTATGCGGAACTTACTGGGCGTTTACACCGGTACTGCGTGAAGGTGAAGATTTCGACCTTGCTGGCTATTAGGATATATAACAGTGCATGTCAATTCTGGCATATTATGGTATGGCGCACGACACCAATCCTATAAACTAACATGGGTGGGTCTTACGGAGATTAAAAACAAAACTAGACCCCTGACCATAGCACAGCCTATTAATAATGATGGCGCTCCGGATAAACTCTGTAAAAAAAGGAAATGGTGTAAAGGATTTGAGTTTTCATTAAAATTTTGGCATTGTAAAATCTACCACGACATGTCTTCATCAAGCTTTGTAGATTATACTATTCTAAATATCATTATACCACCAATTGAATCTTTCCCTGAACAATGTGTCCATACGATGTATCTACGTCCACACCACTCAAAAATCCCAAGTGAAAATGATTCTCGCAGCCTCTTTATTGTTAATGTGCCCATTGATAGCACTTCCTCCCATTTTCGGGCAATAATTGGCGCACTTATTGGCCCCGGACGCTTTCAATCTGCTTCCTTCGAGAACGAAAAAAGGATAGCAGATGCAAAGAAAAATCTCTCTTCCACAACAGAAATTGTAGGAAAGAAGCGCAAGAGAGTCGCTGAGCTCGTAAATACTCAAATAGAGCAAGATCTGCCAGAAATCTGGGATCGGAAATTAAGAAGAAGTGGTAGCTCTGCTGTTCTATTGCTAGTGGATGAAAAAAGCGTGGCAAAAGTACTGAGAGCTGCGAAGAAACTGCAGAAAAATAAAAACACAATGAAAAACTGGCCAATTTGGGGTGATAACTCTAGTTCCTCTCCACCGGTACCTTCTTTAGGTAGTGCACGATACTTATCACACCATAAAATTCGTTTTCAAGATCCATTTCAAATACAGTCGCACATCGATGCCTTTATGACAGGATATGACGCTTGCCAAAAATTACGCCGAGAACTTGACAAAAAGTCCAGAAATGAAGCCTGATGCTGATGGATTCATCACAGTGACACGAGGTGGAAGGATAGGACCTGCAAGGAAAGAGATAGCTGAAGAGAAGAGTGCTCAACTAGAAGAACGCGAGAGGAAAAAAAGAGTAGAGATGCAAAAAGCAGGGTTCTATCGCTTCCAAGGCCGTGAAAAGAGGAAAGCAGAAACAGAAGAAATGGTCCGTAAATTTAAGGAAGACAAGAAAAAGATACAGACTCTTCGAGATAAGAGAGGCAAAGCCGGTTTCAGACCGGAACGCTAAGGGACTAGTGACTTCATTAAAGGTGACTCTATGGTCTATGGACAACATCTGTTTTAGAACATACCCTAGGTATTTCGAGTCCATTTAAATTGTAAATTTTTCTAATTTTCTTGCTTCGTTTTTTTTTCTTAATTATATTCTTTATGATGACTCCGCGGGGCCATATTAGCTTACAACCTTAATCTCCTGTGAACAGGCCAATTCCTGTGTATTAGTCTAGAGAGAGGAAATTTGCCATGCTTTTAAAATCCGCTCAAATCTATCTTCTCAATTTGTCTGACACTAGAATAAT
>CACM01000963.1:0-16310 GCA_000208805.1 Erysiphe pisi
AAATCCGTGAATCTGCAAAATCTCATAAATTTTAAATCATACAATTTTAGGTCATCAACTTACTAGTAATGATTGATCTCTGGTTAATGTCTTACGTAGTAACGTCGAGGGAGTTAATTGAGGATAATTCATCTATGAAGTATATTTAGTATCGAATATTTTTCTATGTACACTGAGCGGGATTAACTTACCTTATATAAAATTCTTATTACCAGTGATGAATTATTTAGGGTGGTTTGTCATTGTAAATCACTACTGATAATGAAGCCACAATTGCAGTTAAAATTTTWAAAAAGAATTCCTATTTGTAAACATCGGGATATCAAAATAACTAGATCACAAATTTGGAACACAGATATGAAGCCGATATAACTAAAATAAGAAAAGACTGAATAGTTTTTGACATGATAATCAATTGTTAAAAATACAATAACATTTCTTCGTTCTTTAGGAACGGGCTTCGTTAGTCATATCTAATTATCGTTAACTTGGATCATTCCCTGCCTGTTGCGTCCAATCCTATCAGCTAAGCTCATATCACCGGCCTTCAAGTGAAACTTGTTAATAAAATCACCCTTCCCTCCGTATCGTGAAGACTTTACTCGGGCTCTTTCCTCAGCCTCTCGTTCCAATTTGTCCTGTCTTTCGAGAGCAGCTAACCGCCTTTCTCTATCTAAGTTTAGCTTCGACGCATCTTGTTGCATCTCTTCAAGCTTTTGTAACCGTTCTGCATCTTTAGCTTTAGAGCTTGAAGAGTTTTGAACGATCTCTTTTCTTCGATCTTCGGTTGGGGCATAGCTTCTCCCTCGGTAGTCTGATCTCTCACTGGTACAATCATCTCTACTTCTTTTTTTATTTTGGTGTCTTCTTTTATCTTCTAAATGTTTGTGATGTCTGTGTCGATGGTGAGGCTTAGAAGATTTGTGCTCCTTTTTCTTTTTTCCCTATATCTTGGCCAGCCAATGCTAGGAGTTGTCTCCGCTTTAGGGGATCATTCATTACAGCTTCGTAAGCTGCTTGTTCTTGCCTCTTAATTGCTAGTAATGGATCCTCCCTAATTTTAGCATTTATATCTCGTAAGCTATTCACGCTATGTGAAGCTAAGAAGCTATTTTCGAAACCTTGCTTCTCCAACTTCTGCTTTTCGTCTCCTTTAATTAAATGATCAATACGTCTTTTCCCAAGCAGGTAACCTTCCATTTCTTCAGTTGTTCCTACTTGACCATTGGCCGGGCTTTGGTACATCCAGTCAACACGGTCTACACGTTTCCTGCTACCTGCTGCTTCCAATTTTGATTGAATTTCTTCCTTCGCACGTTCTTCTTTTAACTCTTTAATTCTTTGTTCTGTTCGTTTTCTCTCTTCCAATGCCTTTTTCTCTTCTTCCCACACCCGTTTTTGATTGCTCATAAGCACGGGATGCCATGACTTTTTCAAGTTAAGATCGCCTCCCATATTTTATTTGCGATTAGAAAAATTGTAATCAATATATGATAAGTATTCGAAAGCGAGGAAGTTAGTTGTCAGTGGCAAGTTAAGGAATTCCCTCGAGAATAGCGTGCACGTGTTATCAGTTACATAATCCTATTCGCAAGGCTACTGGACCTTTGGGATTAAATCCAATCTCGCTGTAATATTGTGGCCAAATTTCAGACTGACATTCTATTTCTACGTCTCTGTCATTTAATGTATTAGTCTCAGAATGCTAGATAATCGATAATTAAGTATTTCTCAAATTTTTAGCTCCATTGAGTAAACCCTTCGAAGATGTCTGATGACGATGATTTTATGCAAGACTCTGATGAAAGGTGCGCTTAGTTCTTAGTTTTATGACCTAGACTTTAACAGCTTCAGTTATGATTTTGAGTACGAAGAGGATGAAGAAGATGAAGACGGTGATGTAAATATTGAAAACAAGTACTACAATGCAAAACAAATGAAATCTTCTGAACCGGAGGCTGCTATTAAAGAATTTCTTGATATACCAAGTCTTGAGAAGGAAAAGGGGGACTGGGGTTTCAAAGGTCTTAAGCAAGCTGTGAAAATTGAATTCTTACTTGGACGCTATGACAAGGTAATGTCTTGAGATAAAAGTCTGTTACGTTTTACTGCTGATCGTTAGGCTTCTGAACATTATGCAGAACTTCTTAGCTATGTCAAGAATGCAGTTACCAGAAATTACTCTGAAAAATCTATAAATAATATCCTTGACTTCATTGAAAAAGGATCAGATAATCCTGATGCAGCGAGATGTATGGAGAACTTTTTTTCACTGACTCTGAAATCATTTCAGAGCACCAATAATGAACGCCTTTGGTTAAAAACAAATATTAAGCTTGCAAAGCTATATCTTGACCGGAAAGAGTATGTAATTCTTACTAGAAAGTTACGTGAGCTACATAAAGCTTGTGAAAAGAATGATGGCACAGACGATCCAAGTAAAGGGACACATTCCCTGGAAATATTTGCTCTTGAAATCCAAATGTATGCTGATTTAAAAAACAATAATCAACTAAAGCGGCTGTATAATCGAGCATTAAAAGTGAAATCAGGTGTTCCACATCCTAAAATTATGGGTATAATACGAGAATGTGGTGGTAAGATGCATATGAGTGAAGAGAATTGGAAAGATGCTCAAAGTGATTTTTTTGAGTCGTTTCGTAACTACGATGAAGCGGGCTCACTGCAGCGTATTCAAGTTCTAAAGTACCTTGTCTTGACTACTATGTTGATGAACTCAGATATAAATCCATTTGAATCCCAAGAAACAAAACCATACAAAAGCGACCCTCGTATAGCTGCTATGACAGATTTGGTTGATGCGTATCAACGAGACGATATTCATAAATATGAGTCAGTCATGAAAAATAATATCGATCTTCTCGTAGATCCTTTCATTGCTGAAAATATTAACGAAGTGACGCGAAATATGCGTACCAAAGCTATTCTTCGACTTGTCGCTCCTTATACCCGTTTTCATCTTTCTTTCATTGAGAAATCTCTCCAAATACCACTTGCAGAAGTTGAGGATATCTTAAGCTTCCTAATAGTTGATATGAAAATAAATGGCAAGATAAATCAGCAAGAAGGTACAGTACAGATTATGGATGATAGCGAAATTGAACGTCTTCACAGCATGCAGGAATGGAGCTCTGCCATTGGGAAATTATATCGCACGATTTTCACTGAAGGCGAGGGCTTTAAAATGCCAGATATTACACCAATTGAAAATCCTCCGTTGAGTTTATTTCAGGAAGCTATGAAGAACAGAAATGAACAAGCAGAAAGTCTTGGTACAAAATAAGATTGAACAATTGCAACTTGAAATTCCGTTTTTTAACCATATCTAACGGGAAGTGTTAAACGTTACAAGCTCGGGTTTAGCAGCTTTAAACTTGCTCTCAATAATTTTCGACAAACTAGTCTTTAAAGATGTTCTCATGTGGATAAAGGAAATAGAAATTGCGAGTTTCTTAGATGAAATTCACTTTTATCAATCATTCATGAAGCATGAAGTACATGTTGAAGCAGATTTTAGACCAAAAGACTCATGTCCGAGAATATTTTAAATCATCACACCAATGGATGGTTGTCCTTGGCATAAATATTTGGTGTAAAATTACATTAAAATCATCTTAAACTAAGTAGTATGATATTTTATATCTCAAATCCAGGATTGAAGAAGTACTCCTGCATGCTCTGCCACTTTCGAATCGATGAAGTGCCTCAATTTCCTACAGAAGTCTCGTAGCATTGGTGTTTGAGATAATGCAGACTATGATTCAGATATTTAAGCTCACTATCGGTAACTAAGAACACCACATAAGTGATGAATGATAACTTTCTTATGGTTTCAGAAAGTTGTGCAAGAAGCCTAGCTCGGCTTTCATAGCAGCAGTTTTCATAGATTATACTACCTCATTGTTACTTTACTCGCCGTTTATATTATACCTACGAACTTAACCTTATATCATAT
Source organism: Erysiphe pisi (assembly GCA_000208805.1). Taxonomy (NCBI): domain Eukaryota; kingdom Fungi; phylum Ascomycota; class Leotiomycetes; order Helotiales; family Erysiphaceae; genus Erysiphe; species Erysiphe pisi. Next base: position 3,977 of record CACM01000963.1, read on the forward strand.
CTTCGATGATACTTTATGTTGCTAGTATTTAGTGGAGACATACTATTAACGAGTCCTACTGTAGTAACACTTTGTGGTTAAACAGAGCCTATAAACTAAACTCCATTATTATGAGGGGCTTCAACGCTCAAAATAAAACTATATCAGATTCAATAACTAATATTTTAACCACGTATATTGCTTTTCAAAACCTAGATTGTTTAGTACTCAATTGTTACTTTTAAAATTCTCTCCAGTGGCCTCTGCTCGTTGCTATGGCGATCAGATTAGGCAAAAATTTGAGCCTTGCTATGATATTTCACGCACTGATGAGAAAACAGATATTTAAGCCCAAGCCCATACCGATCCCATGAATAAATTCGCAGTACGTACTTCATCGCTGCGTAAATTTCTACAAAAATATTATTTGTTAAATCTAGAGCACAGTAATAAAATTCACGCCTTTTTTTGCAATTATTTCAGGAGCCACAGCCATTTTTTTAGCAATATCGAGAGTGCTCGATTTGTTACTGCCACGTATGTTGGAACGCATATTTCATATGTTGAAGAAACTGCTGATAGTGATAATGATGATAACGATGAGTATGCACCGCCACATCATGACGAACAGGTACAACAAAAGCGTGGCCGCCCAAAGGGATCAAAGAATGCTCTCAAGCACCAAGCTGTAGAAAATATTGCAAATACTATTTGGATGTCTCAAAAAGAACAACTAGATGCAGCCCTTTCACTGAAATTAAGATAGGAAGGAAAAATAACCACCCCTGGAAAACCGTTTGAGGAGTCGGATCGCTTGGAACTAGAGGCTCTCATAGGTCGCCGTGTCTTTCGGTTTACAAAGTTTGATCCGCAAAAGTATAAGGGTATACATATTTTCAAGTCGCGTATGGTTCGTGAGATTAAAGGCAAGGCCACTGGAAACCCTTACGAAAAATCACGCTTAGCGATTCAGGGATATAATGATGAGGAAAAGAGCATGGTGCTAACACAAAGCCCAACAATTCAACGAGCTAGCCAGAGAATCATCATAGCACTAGCACCTTCAATGTTCAAGCATAATATGCACCTGTAGGTACGAGATATTACTCAAGCATATGTACAGTCTCAAATTACACTCCATAGGACTGTTATTGCACATCTCCCTCAACAAATTCGCAATCAATACCCTGAAAACACAATGATGGTGGTTATAAAACCTCTATACGGAATTGCGGAGGCCGGAGCTCATTGGTGGTCTACATACTTTAAGCACCATTGTGAACAACTGCAGATGGTTACCTCTACTTATGACCCTTGTTTGCTGATAACAAAGAACAGAATCTTACCCCCATTAATTTTATACCAACTTCGTAACATGGACGATCATAGACATATTCATCTAGGTGCAGAACTTAAGCGAAAGTGGTCGGCAGGTGGCTGATCGGACTCGTGGTACCTCGTCTTAACCATCTCTCGAGTTCAGTAAATGGCTAGGCGGACATCTCAAATTCCCTTGCAAAATCCAGTCTCAAGGAATCCCCTTTGGTTAAGACTCAATCTTTGGAACTTTTGCTGAGCTTGGGTGTAATGTACTATGCCTGCTAGTCTTTCTCGAAAAGTACTCCATTGGATATTTTACGCAGCAGTGGGAGGAGTCCTTTCGCCCTTAAAAATCCCATTACTAAAATCACTGATGACTGATAACTGATTTAATCACATTCCCATAATAATCCAATCTTTAGATACGTTGTGCTCCTACACACGCCCTGTTAGCCGGAGCCTTGATGCCTTTAAATCAAACTAATTAGTAGAGCCTGTGATAAATAATTGCTTATAAACCTGAGGGCACTATTTAGGGTATTCGTTTAGAAATATTTTGTATGTAATACACCGACAACATACGCTGAACCATTTTTAAATCTATGAAATTTTGCACATAACAATACAAAGACAATTTTCAGACATATTGTATGATTTTCAATTTGTCATAGAGATTTGTGTGAAATCGACATTTGAGAGGTCTTACGTTAAGTGACTAGAAAATCGATACTGGAATTTTTGTTAAGGGACAATGGTAAATTATAAATAGTTTTCTTCGCTAGAGCTCGAAATTCTTAACGTCTAGCGCTATCCAACTCTTGAAGGACAATTATCATGATTATGCCTAGTAGACCGACATCCTCTACACAATTGCTTATTGCGCCCATGTTGAGTACATAAACTATATTGTGGAATTTGGGTTTGAACTCCTTCAAACTGGCTTAGTATTTGACTCGAAGCTGCCACTCGCTGCCTCACATATGCTCAAGCTTGAGCTCATCCATCTGCTTCTTCGGCTCACCTACGGGATTAAGTATTTGGATTAAGTATGAGTAGACTGGTGGGAGGTTGGTACTCCTGACCTGGTGCAGGTCGATTAATACGCCAGAAATGATGAAAGTCAGAAGGTGTTCTTGATAGTTACAGTTAGTGTGGTGATTTGCGAGTCAAATGTCCCCTTTATTTTGATACCTTGACCATTTAGAGTACGAAGCTTCAACTTATGCCAAAATAAGATTCCAAATGATGCCGTATAGATACCTGTGCAGGATTTTGAGAACAGTCCCTACTGGAGGCACTGATCCTCTTTCTTGATCATGTCATACAGCTCCCAAAGCTTGTACATACCCTTATGAGAAATTAAACCGGCACAATGCATGTATAAATCCCCTATTAGTGTGAGAGGTGTTTTGTGCTCGTTTGATGCCACATCCATTATAATCTCATCTAATTGCGAGGAGATGGCAAGATGAAATGATGAAATTACTGATTGAAGATCACTTATTAAGCCTCCAATCCAGTTTTTGATCGGGCGATGGCCTCCTTCGATCCGAGAAGTGGTTATGGTTCCGCAGTGAAATTACTAGTCGACCCATGCCGAGACGATAAATTATTTATGTGGTCCAAGCCACTGCCTAAGTACGTATGAAACTGCTTTACGTTCGACTTTTCTTGGTAAAGCAGTCTCCGTTTCATGTGGTCAAGTTATAGTTGGTATAGAAAATGGCATACCTTCGTTGAAATTGAAGTTATCTTTCAAATCTTGAATGGTGTCATGGTATATCTCGGAAGTCTTTGCGGAAACCGCTAATCTGACAGCAGATTCAAATTCTTCCCAGCAGTCTCTTGTCTCACGGGCAGCCTTGCAATTTTTATAAATGTTCTTCATTATGTGAAATCGGCATAAGACTCGCTTCGTTTGGTTTAGGGGGAATCGATTATCTACTGCCCTCGTTAAGGCAGTTTCACAATCTGTGGCAACAACTGATGGCCATATAACTTTACCTTTGCGGATCTATAATGTTTCGATGAGCCATTCAATTGCTTGGTCGTTAGTTCCCAGTACTTCGCGATCTAAAAAGCAGAGGGCAATCGTGAAAGAGTTCCCATGGTGATCAACGCCCATGCAGTGCAAGAGCGGCATATCGAATTTATTTGTTTTGCTAGTGCAATTCGGCAGCAGAATATCATGGTGCCCTCGAGCGTATTGAACTGCCTCGCAATCAGCGACGAAAGCCACCGAGATCCAGGACGATGTATCGAGCTTGTAATGAAAGTAAAAATCGCCTTTAGATTTTTCTTTCTTAAGTTGTTTAACTAGAACTTCAGATGGCGAAAAACCTTACCTTTTCTCTCATAAAAATTCAGCCTTTATGTTGCACAAATCACGATGGGAAACAGCTAGGATCTCCCTGCCGTAAAATTACAGCTATTCGTTTTGTTTCTTGTTATAATTCCCTGAATAGTGTCATGGTTTATCCCTGCACCTAAATACTTAGCGTGGAACTAAGTTAAATGCTGATCTCGCTTAGGACAAGATATTCCTAATATACGATTAAGGGGTAATGGGAATATCTTGGAATACTTGGGAAAGTCATAGAAAGACATTAGATCGGATCAATTGATACGAGGCTATCACGTCTGTTGCTAGCTATGACTTAGTAGAACTTTCTAGTAGAGTGGTAGCATTACGGCTAGTTGTATAGGAGAGATGTATATAAGGAGATGATACACCTCGTCCATTCATGAACAAGTTTCCTTTCATATATATTCAATTTATAGACATWATTCATTGAGACATATCTATACTTTATATATCATTCTATCGTGATCAATATTCTCTCAGGTATATGTCACTCTGACTCCCTTCATAACCTTGTATTTATAACAGGTTATGAGCCCGGGGTTCTTCCCTGTGGCATCATAAATGCGAACCCTTTGAGTCACCAGTCGTCCTAACTCTCTCAGGCTTTAAACATGGAGAAAGAATTGCCTATTGTTCTTGCACCAGGAGTGAGCTTTGCGGATTGGGAGTCAGATCTCCAAGCAGCACTGATCCATAAGGGTCGATTGGCTCATGTATTCCACAACCTTGATGGAATTAAGCCAGCGCTCCGACCAATTGAACCGTTGAGAGAACTTGAGACATCAGATGCTGAATTTGAGAAGTTATCCGCGTCCTATACTGAGAACCTAGCAAGATGGAGTGAAGGAGAGATCGAGGCTAAGAACGTCCTACTAAGAAGACTCAGCCCTAGTGTACGACCGCAGAATTTTCGACAGATGTCAGCCAAGCAAATTTTTGACACTATTGCGATAACGAGAGAAGAAGGAGCTTCAATACCATACGAGACAGCAGTTAGAAATCTGCTGAATACCACCTTTACAACAATCGAGGAGTATTGTAACACTTTTATGCAGCACTGTCTTAGTGTTAATAGTGCTGCAGAATCAATGGTTCCCCATAAAGTGGAAAAAAGATTTGTCTAATCCTTTTATAATTCCTCACGGGTTAGCCAGTTTTCTCTTTGTCATGGGTACTGAGGGTGTTGAGTGGTTGGAGACATGGCGGCAGACAAAAGTTCTAGATAAGAAAAGCGGGTATACATCGCTTGAAAACTTGATGTCATCACTTCGACAGGTTGGCAAGTCGCGGTCGAAAACATTAGGACATGCTCTAGTGGCGACTGGAAGGAAGGGAAAGAGTGAAGAAATGGAAAGGATATCTGGAATTGGGGCACCGGATGACTATTGTGTTCTTTGTGAACACCATCATAAAAACAAAAATTGTTTTAAACAACATCCAGAGCGAAAGAAATCATTTAGGCAGAAAGGAAAAGGTAATAGCAAAGGGAAAGGGAAAGGAAAATCTACAGGGAAGGAAAGCGGAACTGTCAGCAAAGTGTTTTTTGACAGTGATGAAGAGAGTGTCACTAGTAATGAGACAGGAACTTCAAAAGTAGCTAGAATATCCACAGCTAGTCTTCATAAAAATCCTTTACTATATGATACTGGTGCTTCGCACCATTTTATTCGTTCCAAACATGATTTCCTTACACTTGCAAGATTACGAAAACCGTTCAAGTTCGACCAAGCTATTGGAACGTCAGCACTAACACACCAAGGGACTAGCTGTGTTAAAATTGGCGATGAGATGCTAGAGCTTGATGAGAGCCTTTATTCACCCAATTCTACTTGTACAATAATTTCCGCTGGGAAATTAAAAGAGCAACATGGGATAGTGGCAGCTGAAGCAAACGAGCTACTGGTCAAAATGGAGAATCATCAACCTGTAGCCCGACTAGTTGCGATTGAGAATGTCCTTTTCATCAAACCTTTGAGAGATAGAAAGAAAAAGAGAGCAAAAATGTCGAGTAAAATTGCAGCACCAGGAGTAGCGAGAGTGCCTCAAGTAACAAATGCGCACCGATGGCATCAACGTCTGGGACATACCGGACAACAAATTTTAAAGAAGACAATGCAATGCTCTCTGGGAATGGAAGGAACTGATTTTAGTGACCTTATAACATGTGAGACGTGTCATTTAAGTAAAGCTCAGCGGTTTGTATCGAGAGAGCCTAGACCGGTACCAGGGGAGCCACTTGACGAAGTGTTTGTAGATACGGTCGGAAAATTAACCGCTGCTTATAATGGCCATCAGTACGCTGTGATCCTTACAGATTCAAAAACTCGTATGAGGTGGTCAATAACCACAATAACAAAAGAAGAAATAGCGAGCCAACTGGTATTATGGATTCAAACCAACATCATCAGTATGGAAAAATAGTGCGAGTTATCTTCAAAGATGGAGGAACTGAGTTTAATAAGATCAAACAGTACTGTGAAGAGCATAATATACGTACTGATACTTCAGCACCGTATACACCCGAGCAAAATGGGGCTGCCGAAGCTTCGAATAAGGTCATACTAAGACGAGCACGTTCTATGCTTATAGACGCTAAAATGCCACCATTATTCTGGCCATGGGCAGTGGAGCATGCTTGCTTCATAACTAATAGACTTTACTGTCTACGTACCAAGAGGGTACCAATAGTCGATTTCTTAGATGGTTTGAAGCAGCCACATCATGAAAAGATCGACTTCTCTTGCTTACCTCGATTTGGATGCAGAGCTTATAAGCTAATAAATCCAAAACCGGGAAAATTTGAGGCAAGAGCAGAGAAAGGTTGGTTTGTTGGATTTCCCAAATATACTAGTAAAAATTATCTTATTTATCATCCTCATTGGACTCCAAAGCAAGGATGGAAATGGATCGAAAGTTACACACCACACGCAACTTTTAACGAAGATATAATGTTCGGAGACTTGTTGAATTCAGTAGATCAACAGAGAACAACTAGATATTGGGCAAGTGAAAATCCATTAGCTATACAAAGTTTATCAGAGAGTATAGAGAAACCTTCAAAAACGATTCAAACCAAAGATAGGGTTGAGGGGGAGTTATCGTCAATACTGAGCGAGAGGAAAGTGACTAGCTCTCAAACTAATGAGACAACGGCAAACGAGAAACAGCCAATTGAGATACCAGAGACATCTTGTCCACCACCTATAGTGCCAATAATAACGGAAGACAAGATTAGCCAGTCTGATGCACCCATAGTACCACCTGAAGTATTACCTACCAAGTCGAGTATGAAACAACCTTTAATCTCACAAAGAGAAATGAGAGATCATCCAGAGAAGTTATCGGAATTTGAGCCACCATCTGTACCTGCCATTTCTGAGACGCAATGGCCCGTACAGTCAATTGAAAATAATGGTTTGTTATCTACTTGGAATGATGCGGTCGACGATGAAAGTAACTATGAGAGTGAGAATGCATCAATAAGCCCATCTGCAAAATCAGATCGCTTATACTTAGAGGAGAGTGATTCTGAAGCTAGTCATCGAACTGATAATCAGGCTATTATATCATATGAGGGCGTTAATGATGAGTTACGAGAGCAAAGGGAGTCTGGACCGATTGTTGGACCTATTGAACCAGAAAAAGAAGTGGTTTATGATAGAATAATGACAGGCTGGGATGAGGTACCCCCAATAGCAGGTCAGAAACGTCAACGCTCACCTGAGCCTCAAATTGTTTATAGCAAACGCGGGAGACCAGTAAAGAAACTAGATTACTACAAACTACATCATGGGAAAGTTGTAAAAGCTGGTAGTGATCCAAAAACTTGGTCTGAGGCAATGAGTGGTAGAGATGCGAAGTATTGGAAAAAAGCCGCCAACGAAGAGTATCAGTCATTGAGGGATACTGGTACAATTCGAATTATAAATTCTAGTCAACTTCCAAAAGGTCGTACTCTTATGAAATGCAAATGGGTATTTAAGAAAAAATACTTAGCAGACGGATCGCTCGAAAAGTATAGAGCTCGATGCACCGTTAAAGGTGTTACGGGTTTAAGAACCTCCACGTGACTAGGTCTGTGTGGGGGTAATGCTGTATTTTTCTTAACCTCATCATCTAGAAATAAGTTTATAAACTTCCTAATCTGTGGAGGGAGGCATTTGTCTAATTCTTCCGCTGAAATCACTTGTTTTGGCTCTAAAGCTCGGGCTATATCGTGCATCGAAATCGCACCTAATATTAAATTATTTTTGCTTTGCTGACTTTAGTATAGGTTAAGGAAGTCTCTTGACGAAAGTTGAATCTCTGTAGGAAGATTTGAGTTGGAAATGTTATTTAACACAGCTTTTTGTAGAGGTTTTTTGTAGTAACCGTAGGCATGAACTACCATGCCATGCTTTCTTGAACCAAATCTCAATGTTTGAGATTTGGCTGAATAACAAACTTTGTTTTTCTCCATCCAGGGCTTACCTAGTATCATAGGATATGCTAGGCTAGGCATCACATAACCCCATATAGTTTCTTGGCGACCGTCAATATCTATATCCACGCTTGCAATCCGATCTATGCCTGCTATTGATTTACCATCTGCAAGTCGCAAGTGTTTTGGTTTTATCGCCAAAGTACTAATGTTATTTTTGCGCACGAGGTTTTCATCAAACACTGAAAAACACAAACAACCCGTATCAATCATTGCTTTAATGAAAAAAGTTTTATTTATTAAACAATCTATTAATAAAGGATGGCTAGTTATCTTTTCAAAAATATTTAAATTGACCTCGTTTTTCCTGAGAGCGCCTTTTCTCAGGATGTCTCGTTTCCCGACGCCTCTTCCGAAGTCTCCGATTCACTATCTATATCATCTTCCAAATTACTTATATTCGAAAATGGCTGTTGGGCCGGGGAAAAATTAGGACACTTCCAAGTTATATGGCCTGATTTTGCACACCTAGTACAAAGTCCTTTATCGCGTAACTTAATGAACTCTTTCTTTGATCGCCAAGGAGCGGCAGGTTTTTTCTTCTCTCGGGTGCCTTATTTCTTTGACCCTTTGGTTTAGAGGGGCCTGCTTCAGAACTTAGGCTAGCAATACTTGTGCTTACTTTTTGATCTATTAGAGTCTTTATCGCCGCAAGCAGCGCGTTGTTATCCTGCATGATGGTATCACCATCTGCATCTATTCTAATGTTGTTTTGCTGAGGAAAAACAACACTACCTCCTTTGGGAGCTCCATATTTAGTAACTGCATTATTGGACGCTTTTATTTTATATCCCGGCAATCCTTCTAGATCCGCTGCGATATCTTTTACCTTGGACACCCATGCATAGTAATTTTCTGGGTGAGGTAGCTCCAATCCCACCAATGTACGTCGCAAACGGCCATTTAACGACTGCTTCAGTTGCTGCGTTTTACCGAGGGGCGTAAAGGCATCACCACTTTGTGCTACTCGATATTCAAAATCTTTTAAGAAATCGACAAAAGGCTGATTTTGGCCTTGTTCCGTACGGCTTACCAACTCAGATGCTGCCTGCTGTGCCTGTTTATCCTCGAACTCATTTGAGAAATGTTTAATTAGAGCCCGCCAGTCGAAATTTTTCCGAGCTCTTCTTTGCTCAAACTAATGAGCCACCCTTGGTTTCTTATCCTCGGGCAATGTTTCGATCATATCTAAACAGATCGAACCTTCTTCCATATAGGGAGCTAAGTCCATCTCAATTCTAGACTCAAGGCGACCAATGTAAAACTTGAAATCTTCAGGTTTTCCATTCCACTTAGGTAATTGGACGTCTTTGTTATGTCTCACAACCATCTGTGACGGCTGTTGCTCGCTTTGAAATGAATTTTGTTGTGCTGCTCGTCTATCAGCCACAACTCCCAATATATCCTGGATATCGGCAGCTGTTAAGTTAGACAGAAATTCCATGTTACTTGCATTCTCCATCGGTACGTCTGAGTTTGACGGAGTGTCGTTGGGCATATCTGCGTTTTCGGGGAGGGGACAGTTTGGTAGATCGAAGAAGCTTTCGTTTGAAGAATTGTTGCTGGATTCAGTATCGGGTACCCTGAAGCTCATTCACAGGCTTCGAGATCAAGTCAACGATGAATTATAAGGTTTAATGAGCTTTCCGGGCTACGCCTCTCGGAGTGCTACTTTATAACCAAAATAAAATAGGATAGATAAATATATGTTATGGGACGAATACAGAACGGTAAATGCTCTACCCCCACACAGACCTGGGATTGATACAAAAATTGTTCTCCAAAAAGATGATCAGGGTCGGGACAAGGAGGTACCTTGGGGCCCCTTATACGGAACGTCAAGAGGTGAACTTTTAGTTTTGAGAAAAACATTAACCGATCTTTTAGACAAGAATTGGATTCGAGCTAGTAGCTCTCCAGGAGGTGCACCCGTGTTGTTCATTAAAAAGCCTGGTGGGGGTCTCCGTTTTTGTATAGACTATCGTGCACTTAACTCGATTACAAAACGTGATCGCTATCCTTTGCCACTAATTAGAGAGACATTGCAAATGCTCAGTCGGGCCAAGTGGTTGTCAAAAGTGGACGTAAGGACAGCTTTCCATCGACTTCGGATGGCCAAGGGGGAAGAATGGAAGTCGGCTTTTCGTACGCGTTTCGGTTCATTCGAATGGTTAGTCACCCCATTTGGTCTAGCAGGTGCACCCGCTGCCTTTCAAAGGTGGATCAATCTAATTTTAGGCGACTTGTTGGGAGAGACCTGTGCAGCCTACTTGGATGATATAATTATTTTTTCGACTGGTGATATTCAAGATCATTGGAATAAAGTCAGTCAAATATTGACCCGGTTAGAAAATTCGGGACTTAGGCTCGATCCTCGTAAATGTGAATTTGCTAAGAAAGAGACAAAATACCTGGGTTTTATGATCAACGTAAACGAAGGCATTAAAATGGATCCAGCAAAGATTCAAGCCATATCGAAGTGGGAAACTCCAACAAATGTTAGAGGAATACGAAGTTTTTTGGGCTTCGCAAACTTCTGCCGCTCGTTTATTGGGGATTTTTCTAAGATATCTAATCCATTGTTGAATCTAACAAAAAAGGGAACACCATTTATCTGGAGGAAGGAACATGAAGAGGCATTTGTCAAGCTAAAGCAATTATTCACTTCATCGCCAATATTAGCCATGTGGAACGAGGAGCGCGAGACAGTTATGGAGACGGACGCGTCAGGTTGGGCTACCGGTGGTTGCCTTTCTCAATATAATGAAGATGGTATACTGCATCCGATAGCATATTTTTCAAGAAAGCTGACTCCTGTCGAATGCAACTATACTATTCATGACAAAGAATTGTTATCAATAATACGATGTCTTAATGAATGGCGGGGAGAGTTAATAGGTTTGCAAAAACCGTTCATCATCATCACGGACCATAAGAACTTAAAACATTTTATGTCCAGTCGAAAGCTTACCGAGCGCCAGGTGCGATGGTCGGAAACTTTATCACAGTTCAATTTTAAAATTATTTTTAGAGCTGGGAAACAGGGAGACAGACCTGATGCTTTGTCTCGCCGCGATCAAGACATGCCGAAGACCGATGAAGATCCAAGGGTCAAAGAAAGAGATTTTCAACTTATTAAAAGTCAATGGATATACAAGCCCAGCGACGTTGAAAATAGATTGTCGTCAATACGTCAATTTGAAATTCCTACAGGCTCTAAGATTTTCGAAGAAGAGGAATTACAAGCCCTATGGGATAAGGCAGTGAATCATGATGCAACTGACTTTCAGGAGCTTTATTTAGCCTTATGGCATAACAAAACATCGTTCTCTACGCGGCTTAACCTAAAAATATCGATCTCCGAGTGTTGTTTGGATACAAGAGGTGCTTTATGTTTTAGGAACCGTTTATGGGTACCAAACTATGAACCTCTTCAAACAGCGTTGATTCAAAAGACTCACGACTCATATATAACAGGTCATCCGGGGCGAAATAACACTATTGCTATTATCTCCCGTGCATTCTATTGGCCAAAAATGAGTATTATGGTACGCAGGTTTTGTCGAAATTGTGATGTTTGTGGCAGATCTCATGTCTGGAGATCAAGGCGTCAAGGGTTATTACTCCCAATGCCGGTTCCGAACAGATTTCATAGCGAGCTTTCCATTGATTTCATGACTGAGCTGCCAGCAAAAAAGGAAAACCATCCTCGTTACCTGATGGTAATAACAGATCGTCTGTCAAAAGCGGTTATATTGGAAGCAATGAACTCTATGAATGCAAAAGAATGCGCTGATAGATTTCTGCAGTGCCATTTTCGCTTTCATGGATTCCCAAATGCATTAACTTCAGACCGTGGTTCTAATTGGGTTGGAGACTTTTGGAGACATTTTTGTAGAAGAGTAAACATTGAACAGCGATTGTCAACCGCATTCCACCCAGAAACTGATGGTGCCACGGAAAGAATGAACCAAGAGGTTTTAGCATACTTAAGAGCATTTATCTCATTTGCACAATACGATTGGCCAGAAATGTTGCCTACCGCACAACTAGCTATAAATAACCGTAATAATTCAAGCTCAGGCTTAAGCCCATTCTTTTTGGAGCATGGATATCATGCGGAACCTATTAAGCAAGTAGCCCCCTCTGACTTGGATAGTAAATCTAGAGCACCTATGCAAGCAGAGGAC
>CACM01000961.1:0-14773 GCA_000208805.1 Erysiphe pisi
CCTATCCCCTGTGTGCCTTSCMTATCCCCTGTTGCGTGTCTCAGATATCGCAAAAACCTTACATTTACTATTTTGTCAAATTTTAATATTCATCTATTGTATATTATTATAAATGTTATATCACCCTCTGTCCAGAAATAAAATACTTCCGTCGATAGCAACTATAATATTGTACATATACTGGCCCAAAAATACTTTAAAGGACGGAGTCTGTGAAAGAACAATGTTATTTGGCTCCGATGAAGTACTGCCAACTTAAACATTAAGATACGATCCTCAATCTTGACTCAAAGTTAGAGTAGTCGACGTCACGGATTTAGTGCAATTAACAAGCACAACAGGGTTTTGTTAAGTTACAAGTGGTGAAGTTCAAGAGCTAAATTTGCCTGTTGGAGTATTGCATCCTCTTAAACCTATTATCAAGTGATGATATTTGACAAAAATAATTTATTTTAATACTAGTTGAAAGGCTCGTCTATATAGGCATGATTTTCCCGTATAAACCAGCCTTTGTACTTGCGACAAAATGTGTGCATCGTACTTGGCTGAATCCATTGTCCCATACTCCTCTTCCCAAAACGTCCCTAATGCTTTCCTTCCATTGTAAATTACTCCGTGAGACATCCAAGCTGGAGTTTTCCCATGCTTGGGAGTTGGGCACTCGGGACGAAATCGGTCAAAAAGTATTTCCTGCCTGTCGCACTCTACAAGAATTGTACCTGACCTCCGACTATTTGTTCCTCTATGAGCCCAAACTTCATCAGAAAAGTTTTTTCTGAAAGTCTTTGAGGCCAATAAAAAGCACTCATTGCAATATCCAAACAATTTTGCATATGCTCCAGTCAGTTAGAGAATTCCTTTTTCTTGTATACTCCTCGTCCATATCCTTGCGATTTGAACGAAGTTCAAATCGATTTCTTCCCAAATTGGTTGAGACCCAATTCAAGGACGAGATGTAGAATCATTCCAAAGGATGCGTGTCGATATTGCGGTTTGCTATGTAGCCAGTTCACCAATTCCTGTGCTTTAACCTCTGACAGTGCTGGCTTCCTCCTGCGCCTCTTTTTCCTAGGTTCCAAACCATGATTTCGGACATAATAAATTGGCCTCCTGGAGAATCTAAACTACTCCATGATTTTTGCCACTTGTACTCCTAGATCCGAAGGAATTTGGATTTGAACTGGGTGCTCTTTCGTGGATTCAAATCTACGGCCTGCTGGTAAATGGTTATTAACAGGTGGGAGTTCTAATCGTCCGACGATAGAATTATTTATTTCTCAACTATTTACTCAGTAGCTGTAATGAGGTAGATAAAGTAAAGCATCTAAATGCTATTCTGTAAATTTATTCGTATTTTGGCTTTTATCGGGTGGTAAAATGTACCAAACAGGACTTAGATTTCCTGCCATATGCGGCTTGTAAATACCAGTTTTCCATCTGGAACTGAATTAGGAATGATAATAAACTTTACATTCGATTCGGAATAATGATTTGTTCGCTACACTTCAGTTGGAAGACTGGGCCCAAAATTATATACTATTGAAAGTGGAATAAAAATGGTTTTTCTTAGCATTTAGTCAAACAAGGTGTTACAGTGACCTACGAGAGAGGCTGAGAGGTAGCAGGATCCGTCAAAGGGTAATATTCGTCGATTCGTGGCTGGTAACTAATGATGCTGAAGTTTTCCATTGTAAATTTTGAGAATGTAAATGTGTTCGGTGAGGATGAATTAAGAATAAAAGATGGATTGGTCTTGGTTTTGTAACGGTGAGAGGTTTTTCCAAAACTCGTGGATTTGAATATACCCAATTTGGCTGATTGCATTTCTCACCGACTTTTTAGCGTTACATTTGATTGACATTTTACCCCCGCCTGCATGCATATTTTAGCGCTGTTACATCTATTTAGGATCGGGATAGTACAGTAGAACCTGTCAAAACCCATACCTGTCATAACCTATAGCTTTGTTGGTCCACCTTATTGGTTCCTAGCAAAAAAAGCCATATCCTGTCATCCCCCATAGCTTTTTTAGGAACCATGGGTTTTTTCCCCGTGACTATTACATAATTTCATTTCCGTTTCTGCGGCAACTATTATTTACTTTATTATAAAGCCCACCTCTCAACTGAACCTTTTCGTGCTTCACCTACAGACAATTGAAATACATTACCAATCGTCACATACTATTCGTAAGGTCAGCGTTATAACAGATTCTTGTCTGTAAGAGATGACCCCTGGGCAAAATCAGTTTCAATGCAGTGTCAATGCATTGTGATATTGCTGAGAAAATGTTGGTTAAGGAACGACTTAATGCTCTGCCTGCATGTATATGCAAGGCAAACGAACCTAAAGGATTTTTTCCCTCCAAGTAGTTCTTAAAAAGTACACGATTTATGTTTGAACAAGCGGTTATATTTCAAAGCTTGCAGAGAATTAATTTACTATTACATGTTCAAGTACTTATACATACTTATTTTCATCTACTTGTAACCGAATGTACCTTTTGCCAAGCATCGTGATGATGCCACGTGAAATGTGAACTTGAGCGAACGTCCCTTAATGCACCATGTAAATTCATCGAGTCTGTGCGTCTCACGTGATATTATACGAGTAGTAAGGATTATAATGTAAAAAACAAGAAATCAAGCTATGAATATTTTCATTTCTCTACGACAAAAATAAACTGGATGAGAAGAAACTCGGATGAAACTTGGAAAGAAGAACTAGCTAAATAGTTATAAGTGGAACTCCTCAATTTTTCTGCAAGAAGAGTTTAGACATCAATAAAACAAGATGTCTGATAAATCTTTTCTGTGATCTATTACGAATGCCCTCAGTCACACATAACTAAACATAATTTGAATATTTAGTGTTTGAATAGGAAGCTGCTTGACAAATGCTTGTTGATTGGGCACCATGGAAGTTATAATTAACGTTATGTTGGGAAGAATTGATGATATATGAAGACTCTTAACTAAGTACTATGGCAAATTGAACAAATGAAACAGTAATATGCTAAATGGGAAAAGCAATTCTTAGGTTATGCCAATAGTGGAAAATAATTTGATGATTATCAAAATATATACAAGGAACAAAGCCATCATAACTTAAGTTCAAAATCATGGAGTTGTTTTATTTCCATGTCTTCTCAACAAAGGTACATTAAAGTATGTATGGCCACAGAGGTATTTATAAAATAACATCGAATATATATTTTGGATAATAAAACCGATAGGATGGAAAGGCTACTATCAGATTGGAAAATGAGTATGACGGGTTCTTGAAAGACTCATTAGCCATTTGAAAATCAGTGGAGTAGCAAGACCCCTACCAAATTCTACTTGTAGTAAGCTGTCGCAGGATGCTTGTAACGAGACCACGTAGCTGGCATTGTTTGCTGCCTTTTAATACGTTCTATTTCTTCAATGAGAGTTTTATCACTAGTAATATCCATTTTGCCCTTGTAGTATACTTCAAGAAACTTTGTGTTGCTAATCAATTCTTGTTTTTTCAAAATCTCAAGAATAGTGGTCTTTAAAACCATATGCCTTTTCAATTCAAGATGTGAGGCCCCGTCACTAGCATCAAGATTTTCGTCTTCCAAGTCGGTAAATTCATTATCAGAAAACTCAGTCCCAGAGTCAGTATCGTCATTAGAATCAGGCCCATCGTTTCTATTAGACGGAGTTTCAGAGAGGGAAACTTGGTATTCTGAGCGAAGAATAAGTTGCTCATGCACCCAAAATGGGCTTTCTCTCTGTCGATGAATTTCCGAGAAAAACTTAGAGCGATCGGATATTTCTTCAAAGCAAGCCTTGATATGTTTACATACTAAGAACCGACTGAAAAGAAATCCCAAGCACGCACATGTTCACTTGACCGGATTCGTATGGCACTTCAGCAAATCTTGGTGCACAATTGAATCCTGAAGGCTGTCCCAATTTTTTCTTGAAGGCCTTCCTCCAAGCCGCAACAGCCTTGCGATGATTCTTAAATCTGAAGGCATTCATTTTGTCAATGGCTTGTGGAATCACAAGAGAGGTCAGGATTGAGACAACGAAGTCAATTCTTGGCCGGTTGTATCGATGTAAATAGTCATGTTTAATCCTCCGCCAGTGAGATTCTACAATCATAGTTGTCTTCAGAACTGGTATTCCTGCAGAATAAGATGATCGTGCCCAAATTTTCCACTGTTCAGGGGCATACCAGTTTACAAATAAATATGCCCATAGGCGGAAATAGTTTCGARAATGGCACCAAGTATAAAGTTCGTTAATACAGTCAATATGTATTTGTTCCGCAGAACGAAACGTACCATTCTGATCTGGTACTAGTGAGTGCATATTGAAATGACGGCTGAACATCTCAAGGACGACATCACGTTCCGGAATACTGGAGGTCTCGATACTACCAGACTCTTCAAACACAAGGCTTGACGAAACACATTCACATCGACCATACTTGTGGTCACCAGGTATTCGAGTGGAGTGTGACCCCCAGCAAATCTTAAGGGCTTGTCACGGCTAATTAGCCGATAGATCCCTGTAGCCTACGCTATACAGCGCAGGCTGCATTAATACCTCAATTATGAGGCACTCAGTTATTAGAATCCGCCAGGATATTCCGTGTACTTCTATTATCACGATAAATCTACATTAACGAGTAACGAGGAGAAGAATCTTCAATGTATCTAATGGAACTTTCTAGCAACGCAGTATTTGTGTGTTATTCAACAGAAAAGCCTTGAGTTATGGTATTCAATGGAACTTTCTAGAGATATCTCGGTATGGTCGAATCTCTGATAATGTGTATAAATACGTGTAGCTCCTGTAGGATAGACCTCCATAGTTTGAATATTAATTACCATCATTTGTAAGAATGCTCAATGCTTTATATACCTGATCCGTGACATCAACCATGTGTTACTAACATAAGAAAATGCCTCTTTTGGAGCTATTTTTCTCAGTTCATTAACTTCATTGTTATATGCCTCCTCAGATGATGTTGCGAGAATAGCATTCCATTGCTTCAAGAATTCGACAAACTTGGGACTTCGTACGTAGTTTGTTCCTTGTCGAAGAGGTGGTGGGAAGTACCTCTTCGTCTTCGCTAGTACGTTCATATTGACGTGCCATCTACAGAGTAAGTGGGGGATTGATGGAAAGTAATTTTCAATTGCCTTCATTAGGGCTAGCTCCCTATCCGTAACGATGGACAATGGCATATTAATTGACTATTTTGCCATTATCTGGATCAGTTATTCTAGGGCCCAGCTATAGTCTGATTCTTTCTCACTAGAAAGGAAAACTAGACCAAGTTGAATCACCCTATTTCCTCCTGTTATGCCACATATGTTGAGTAATGGCATGTTGAAGCGATTAGTTTTATAAGTGCAACCCATGAGGAGCACGTCAGGGTTTGCTTTCCATAACTCTACAGCCTGAGGATGGAGATACATCGGTCTTGTAAGTGTACTCCTATCTGCCGCTGTTACGTATTGAGGATTAAATCCATTTTTTTTGAAGCTCATCAAGTAGCCATTGTAATGGTGTCATTCCACCAAGTAGTCGCTGCTTTTCCTTTTCTAATAAGTTGCTTATGTCTTTTTCGACCAAATTGAAGCCATCACGATCTTTAAAAGCACTCATTTTTGGAATACTGATAAACCAGCTTTAGCAGACACAATTATCTCGCTTCGTAATAATTCTGGTAGAGCTGCTGCTCGATGAGCTGGATGTGCTTTGCTTGAGCTATTTCGACCATGATTATGAGCATTGGCCTCCATAATTTTCCATGTATTTTCACTATACTTAATAGTAATCTTGAACTGACAGCCAGTCTTCTTACTGCCAGTACCTTTTCGCTGTTTTGACTTATCTGTAGTTTTCACGGCTGGATTATGATGCTTCGGCCCTTTATCACAATTGTAGGCAGTAAGGATAATTTTCTTCGTTGATCGACTTTTGCTCTTATATAGACAGTAAAGTGCGTATTCTTCCTCGACTGCCTGACTCTGAGCCCATGTGAAGGCATCTTCTTCCGTGCTGAATGTGGGACGATCTGCCGGCAAAGGATCACAGGGTCCATTGAGATACAACTCAGTTGATGATCCATCCATATCATATTATAATTTCTCTTTACTCTAATGTTAATAATGGGTATTGTGTATTTAGCAGTTTATTTACAGACTTGTGTACGGAAAGATCTGGTTGCGGTGAGTCCAAAGATCATATAGATTACAGAACTACGTACCAATAATTCCTCTAAGATTTTATTGAGATGTTTATAATCTATTAAGGTAAGATGATTGAATAGTCTTACTAAACAGTATTTGGATGATGGATGAAACTTAGAGGAGGGACGATTTGTTTGTGAATTTATTTACATAGTATTCCGTTGCTACGGCCAACGAGTTGACGTACAACTGTACTGGGTATTTCTTTRTCMAAACAAGGGTTTAATCGAAAATTCCTTGAATCATTGGTCAAGAAAGACATACACAATTCACTACCAATTTAATTGGCGCCAGCCCATGTTACATTACAGGGATACATACAGCAAGTTCGGCAGAATTCTGTTAACGGCTTAGCGCACAGCGATTTAGCTAAAGTGCACAGCGATTTAGCAATTCCCTACTTGAAATATTTGCATACTTATTTAGAAGGGATGAAAGGAACCAATTTGGATTTTTCAAGTATACATATTTTTTATGAGTTTTTCACTTTTCTATTGAGTCTTGATGATTAGAAGTAGTGAAGAAAAGGTAAGAGTACTGAGTGCGGTTGTAGCTAAGTGGATATTATGCTGTTGTATTGAATTTAGATCCCACTAACATAGATATATGTCACGTGTGGGCTTCGGGAAGTCATATAATGTAAACAATGAAATATATATATATATATATATATAAAAACAACAACTTCTTGAATTACATAAATTCCCTTCTCTTATATGTCTTTCACCACCTAGTCTGCTATTCTCCCCAATGTCTATAAAGCACATTACTTRGTAATACGGGGTATAWGGGATCCTCATCCGAGTAACTCTTTACAGACAAATACCCGAACTCTATGATACTGATCCTGGCTAGATCAACATCTAATCTTATCCTGTTGAGAACGTCTAAATTAGATAATGCTCTGAGTCCKAGATTTTCAACATATAAGTTGGAATTCGCGTTCTTTAAGTCGAGCATCATTGGAATCTTTCGGCATATCTTGCGCGCATCT
The DNA here is from genome assembly GCA_000208805.1 of Erysiphe pisi. Taxonomy (NCBI): domain Eukaryota; kingdom Fungi; phylum Ascomycota; class Leotiomycetes; order Helotiales; family Erysiphaceae; genus Erysiphe; species Erysiphe pisi. The sequence goes on from CACM01000961.1 coordinate 7,230, forward strand.
AGACAAAGCATCTGGACGCAACGACTTTTTCCCTGATCTAAATTGAATACGAAAATTAAATTCAGAGAGGAATTGGGCCCATCGTACTTGTCGTTCGCCTAATTTACGAGAAGTCATGAAATACTCTAGATTTTTGTGGTCCGTAAGAATCACAAAAGGATCTTGGATTCCAATAAGTTCGCCCCTCCATTCGTTTAGATAACGAATAATGGCTAAGAGTTCTTTGTCATGAATTTCGTAATTACATTCAGTCGGAGTTAATTTTTTGAATGATACGTTAACGGCCTTAATACTCCCTTTGCATCATACTGCGATAGGCAGCCGCCTGTGGCCCATCCGGAGGCATCTGTTTCTAACACTGTATGTCTATCTTCATGCCATAGTGCTAGAACTGGAGCTGAGCTAAAGCAAGTTTTTAATTTCTCAAATGCCGACTCATGAATATCCTGCCAATCAAATTGTTTCTTCGATTTTGTTAACTCATGAAGAGGCGCCGATATTTGGGCAAAGTTGTCGATAAAATTTCTGTAAAAATTTGCGAAACCTAAGAAGCTTCTAACTACTTTTACATCTCCCAACCCACTTTACTAGAGCTTGCCGAAATGTTCCCCGACCTCGGCGGATTTTTCTTGCTCGCAAAAGCGATTCTACTTCATACTCAGGCTCATCTAAGTCATCTATAAGCGGAGGATTTTGGACATCATCACGCTTTTGGCTCGGAAAAGGATCATTACCTGCCCGCTTTACCAATTCAACATGAAATCGTTTGTGAATATTCCCGGGAACATTAAGTTCTACTGTAAGCGGATCTGGAGTTGCTGTAATCTCATACTTAGCGTGCTGCCAGGCAAGTTTCTTTGACAATTGAGGAGTCTTGATATTTCTTAAATTGAGCCATACTTTATCTCCAACTTTAAATCTTTCTGGCTGGCGTCGAAGTCGATTTGCGTTATCCTCTGTACGCTGCTGCGAGGATGCCATAGCAGCTTGAGCGAAGTCTTGGGCGTCCTTTAGTCTTTTTATGTATTCTATCGCAGAAATACGACCTGGGTGTCTTGATTGCTCGTCTTTCGACGGTGTGGGCTCCATTAAGGGATCTAATTCGTATCCATGTCTGAGAAAAAAACGGGCTTACTCCACCGATTGCTGAGTTCGGTCTTGAATTCAGCGCTAACTGTGCCATAGGTAGAAGACTCATCCAATCATCTTGGGCATAACAAGTAAATACACGTAAATATTTATAAATTTCTTGGTTAGCCCGTTCGCTAGCGTTGGATTGTGGATGATAAAAAGTTGTCAAACGCTGCGTTATACCGGTCAACTTACAAAACGTACTCCAGAAGTGGCCAGTCCAATCGCTCCCTCGATCGCTTACAAGGTATCTTGGGAATCCGAAATAGCGGTAGTAGCGATCAATGAATACCTTTGCACAATTTCCTGCTGACATTGAGTTTGTCCCAAACGTGAAAATGTCCTTGGAGAGACGATCTGTTATTACCATGATATTGGCGCAACCTTCCGATGATGGTAGATCAGTCACAAAATCAATTGTCAAATCACTACCTATACGTTCAGGGATTGGAAGAGATCGAAGAAACCCAGCTTTTGCTTCTCGCCAAACAGATGTTCTCCCACAAACATCACAATTTCGAATAAATTTACGGACCGCATCTCTTAACTTGGGCCAAAAACAGCGTCTAAGTATTATGCCAACCATGGTATCCTTTCCAGGATGACCTGTCAAGTGACTGTCGTGAATACGTTGCATTATTGCGGTTCGTAAGGGCTCATAGTCGGGCACCCAAATTCTGTTTTCTCGACCTCGTAAAACACCATCTGCTGCGACCGTGCACTCGGCTATATTAGCTCTAAGTTTGTGAGCAAGATCTGGCGGGTAACCTCGTTCACCAGCTTTAACAGCATCGCGAGCTCGTCTCCGATCTTTGTCGACTGATATTGCTGTTTTCCAAAGTCTCTGTAGCTCCTCATCTTCAAATAGTCTACTCAGAGCCGCAGGATCAAGTGCAGAATCTGGATTATCATCATTTGATCGAACTGTAGTAGGATGCGCGTGTACAAAAGATATTAATTGCATGATTCTACCAGCAGTTCGTTCGTCGCTTAATCCACTCAGTTTGTCTTGATCTCGTCTAGACAAGGCATCAGGCCGCTCACAAGAATTACCTGGCCGCCACTTGAATTCATAACGAAACTGCTGTAATACATCATTGTAACGCACTTGTCTTTCATTTAACAGGCGTTTAGTCGTGAAATACTCTAGATTCTTTTGGTCACTAAGTATTGTGAACGGTTTAGCAACAGATATCAACTCAGATTTCCACTCCTTCAGGCAAGCTACAATGGAATACATCTCTTTATCGTGAATCGGATAATTGGCCTCAGTACTTGTAAGCTTCTTGCAAAAGTATGCCACAGGCCTTATCTGCCCATGTTGATCAACTTGAGAAAGACATCCACCAATTGCATATCCAGAGCTATCGGCTTCCAAAATAGTATCCCGTTCTGGATCCCATTGGGCTAAGACAGGTTCTGAAGCGAATATTCCTTTTAAGCGTTCAAACGCTTTTTCCTCTTCGTGTCCCCATCACCATTCTACATTCTTCTTTGTCAAATTTGTCAACGGCGCTACGATATCAGAAAGTCCCTCTACAAAGCATCGATAAAAATTTGCAAAGCCTAGAAATGACCTCACTCCTTTTACCGACGTCGGCGCCTGCCATTCTAGAATTGCTTTAACTGTAGCTGGATCAACAGCTATACCCTCTCCAGCTTTCACGATGAAACCTAAATATTTGACTTGCTTGCATAGAAATTCACACTTGTCAATATCCAGATTTAATCCTGCCTTTTCAAGTTTACTGAGAATGCTACTCACTGTTCTCCAGTGATCTTCCTCACTGCCATCTGTGTACGCCAATATGTCATCCACGTAAGCCGTTGCATCAATATCTAGATGTTCTCTAAGCTGCTCATTGATGTATCTCTGGAACGACGCTGGTGCGTTAACAAGGCCGAATGGCGTAACTAACCATTCAAAAAATCCTAACCGACAACGAAACGCTGTCATCCACTCGTCTCCCTCTCGAATCCTTACTCGATGAAAAGCTGATTTGACATCTAGCTTGGTAAACCAGCGTGCTTTCGATAGTTGACGTAGTGTTTCCTTAAAAAGAGTTACTGGATACCGATCTGGTACTGTAATTGCGTTCAATCCACGGTAATCCACACAAAAGCGCAAACCTCCGTTCGGTTTTTTTACGAATAGGACTGGAGATGCAGCTGCAGAGCTACTCGGCCTAATCCATCCCTTTGCAAGGAGTTCTGTTAGAGTTTTACGCAAAACCAGTAGCTCCTCCCTTGACATGTTATACAATGGGCCCCACGGTGGCTGTAAAGATTTTCCATTTTCTTGCCGTAAATAATTGCGTGATCAAGAGAGTTGCGTAATGGGGGTAAATCATTAGCACTACTATCATCAGCAAAGAGATGTGCAAATTCTTTGACCGGACTTGGAAGTCTTGCTCTAGCTTCTTCAATCGTAAGACCAGGCTTTATACGTAATGCTTTGTTTATATCTTCTAATGATGCTTTACAGATAGGAAGAGTTCTAGCCATCGAAGACATTACCTCTATCGAAGCGATCTTAGGCTCTTTAATACCCACAAACTTATGTCGCCAACGTTTTGCACTATAGACAGATTTGCCACATTTCCGTAACTCTAAGCGTTGTTCTTTTGAGTGAATAATGGCGTCTTGATCTTCTAGCCATTTTTTTCCCAGAATCATCTGATGCGTACTGAAAGGAACAACATATAGCCACAAATTCTTAGTGACGTTTCCGTCGAGGTCAATTGAGACATGAGTTATATCTTTTACCATTGGCTTATTAGAAGAAGATTTCTCTGCGGTCTCTATTGGCCGAGGTGATATGGCCTCTCGTGGTAAACCCAATTGGGTTACTAATGTATCATCAATTATGCCTGAGCAAAGGCAACCATTATCCACCAAGGSTTGAACCATCGTCAAATCATTAATCAAAACGTTTACTAAAAATGGACTAGTATTCATCTTTTGTTCCTGGCCAATCATTACCGATATTTCTAATGGTTCACTTTGCTTGTGTGATTCTAACTGTTTTTCTAATTGTCGCTCATCGAATTTCTCTTTTTTGAACTTGGGATTAATAGCGGGTTGGAGGGGACAGATTTTGGTATTACATCCCTGTCTCTCACATCGATAATATCGACATTCTCTTTGGAGTTTTATAATCTCTTCTGGAGTTTTCCATTTAGCCCGAAGCGATCGACCGTGTGGTCCTACGAAAACTCTTGCTGGGATTGGTACATCTTGCGGCCTCTTAACACCTTCAGGTAGTAGCAATGGACAAATCCTCGAATAGCAGCCTTTTTTTTCACATCGGAAACAGCAGTTGTCGGCACGTAGCTTATTTATTCTCTCTTGTGACTTCCACGGAGCTCGATCGATTCTTCCAGTAACTGTTTTAAACTTTAACTTTTGTTTCTTTACTCTATTTTTTTTTTTTGTTTTTTAAAAAATTTTACTACAATTTCTACAAATATCTTAAATAGCAACTTTTCTCTTTTTCTTTCGTCGTTCCACCGTTGTTTATTGTGTTGTATCGTATTGTATCGTATTGTATCGTATTGTATCGTATCGTATCGTATCGTATCGTATTGTATCGTATTGTATCGTATTGTATCGTATTGTATCGTATTGTATCGTATTGTATCGTATCGTATTGTATCTGCCGGCGGATATGAAGGAATTCGCGGAATTATGCATCAAGCTGGACAACCAAATTGCAGCCAGAACAATTGAAAGGAAAAATGAAGGAAAAAATAAATTTCACAATAGTGGGACCCTCTTCCTCGATCCCAAAAATTCGATTTCCTTCTATCCGACCTGAAAAACCCTCGACCACCCTACCTTCGGAACATCCGATGGAACTTGATGCGGCCGCAAAACAAGCTTACCGTAAAGCAAACAACTTGTGTACGTACTGTGGAGGGGAAGGACATTGGGTGCGGACTTGTGAGAAAGCAATTACCATGAATAAAAAAGTGGCCGCTGCCCAAAAGGATCCAGCCCTTGAATTTATATCCTCATCAGTCGTTTTGAATCCAAAAAACTCGGAAATCTAGAAAAATGGCGACAATTTTCTAGAGAACACAATGTCGCCATCCATTCGCTTAATATTAATCTCGGTAACAAGCCTCCTCTTGTTTTATCGTGCTTTGTGAACACCTCGATACCTACAACTGCTATGGTTGACTCGGGTACCACCTCTCTTTTTGTTGACTTGGAATTCCTCCGACAAAATAACTCATATGGTGATTTACAAATACATGCCGTTTCCAATAAAGAGTTTCAAGATTTTCTTGATAAACCAGATAAATCTGAAGAWGAGGAGATTCAAGACTTGCGAAAACAAATCCCTGAAGAATTTCATGATCTTTTACCTTTATTTATTAAGAAAGAAGCTGACAAATTACCACCACATTGATACATCGATCACGCTATCATTCTGGAAGATAAGAAAGTTCCACTTTTCGGTCCCCTGTACAACATGTCGAATTTAGAATTACAGGTCTTGTGGAAATATTTAGATGAAAACTAAAAAAGGGATTTATACGCCCTTCATCCTCTTTCTCTGCCTTACCCGTCCTTTTTGTTCGTAAACCAAATGGGGGATTACGATTTTGCGTCGACTATAGAGGTTTGAATGCTATCACTAAAAAAAACCGCTATCCGTTGCCGTTGATTGATGAAACACTTCGACAACTCCAGACTGCAAAAATATTTACCCGACTAATATCAAGAGATTTCTGGTGGCCAGGAATTCGCAAAACAATAGCTCGCTATATTCGAAACTGTGAGATCTGTCAACGGATAAAGCCAGTACGACACGCCCCGTATGGTTATTTAAAAGCTCTAGAAATACCGCAAAAACCATGTGAATCCGTCTCCCTGAACCTAATAACCAGTCTCCCCATATCTAACTCCTTCGATACCGAGCTAGTAGTAGTTGACCGCCTCACTAAGATGAGCCATTTTATTCCCTATAACTCAAAAATTGACTCGCACGTTTGCACCGAGACTCCATATTCCGTCTCCACGGTCTACCCGAATCAGTTGTCTCGGACCGTGGCTCAATATTCACCTCCGCATATACAATCGAACTTTGTAAATTACTAAATATAAAATCACGACTTGGTGCGGCATTTCACCCTCAAACTGATGGACAAACGGAACGGGTAAATGCAATTCTGGAACAATACCTCCGAGGTTACATTTCATACCAACAAGACAATTGGGTTGATTTCTTATCCCTCGCTGAATTTGCCTGTAATAACTCCATCTCGACTACGACAAAACTAACTCCGTTCTTTGCTAACTATGGTTATAATCCCCGATTTGATGTCATGGACAAAAATTTATCTTCGATGCCCGTATCGCTAGAAATTAGTAAATTCAAGGAAAAACTTGAAAAACTTGAACAACACCTTCGCCAAGAAATTCGTTTAGTGCAAGAAATATATTCCGAATGTGCTAACAAAATCGTATACCTCCCCCTATTTTAACGGTCGGTTCCTCTGTTTGGCTCCTAAGAAAAAATATTAGAACTACTAGATCCTCTGATAAACTGGAGTATAAACGATAAGGCCCATTCAAAATCGTTGATAAAATTTCTTCCCACGCCTACAAATTAGAACTCCCGCCATCCATGAAAGTACATCCTGTTTTTCATGTCTCCATGCTTGAACCCCTCGCTTCCGATCCTCTTCCTGGGCAAATACAAGTCCTCCCTCTCCCCATAGAAGTCAATGGAGGATTAGAATTTCAAGTAGAAGAAATTCTTGATGCCAAACCCACAAGAAATCCCCAGCAACCGAAATATCTTGTCAAATTGGTTGGGGAACCGCAACTTACTTGGGAACCGTATGAACACGTTAAGGATTTAGAAGCTCTYGATACAWTCTTTGCTAAGTACCCCCGAAATCCATGAACTTCGGTTCGTAGGAACTCACCATAGAAAGGGAGCCTAGTGTCATAAATGACATTCGAAAACCTCGTAACCGAAGAACGGGCCTCCCAGTAGTGGCTGTTGTTGTGATATCGCATAATTACTTGGTAGGGCTAAGGGTAGATCCCTATCGGAATAACGGATAAGTTCAAGTCCGTGGGTGGAGAAAAACGGGCTTGGGACCAAGGGCCTTCGAAATGGCGCTACAGACTAGCATTAGTAAATAGGAGATCATGCATACATATAGAAGGGGGACCTAGCAATTGTTTATTTTCGCACCATTAGTTTAGAATACTATCCATTGCATTTAACCTTAACCAAACTTTATTGTTTTATATCATTCTCATCTCGTTACTCGTTACTCGTTACTTAAAATCTGAAATTCTCCCTAATTTTTCTACTCAATCGCTGAACCTCTACTGCCGCAAGGCTTCGCCTGATCTTCGTAATAACAGTAAATTCTTATCTATAAACCTTA
>CACM01000932.1:0-15896 GCA_000208805.1 Erysiphe pisi
TGATTTGAACTTCGATTATTATCCATCGAGTTTTTTACTTTTTTCATAACTTTATGACGATATTCGTTTTTTTGTGACGTTTCCAAATTACCCCAACCTCTGACCAAAGCAGCTTCCAGATCAAATGAACCATCAGATATCTCTTTCCTGTTTTCACTTGAAAAGCGAGGTCTCGTTTCATTGCAGTAGATTTCGAAGGCGCCTTTGGAAGATTTATTTTGGAGCGAGGAACGTTCTTTTTTACGGGAAATAACGGGCGTAGAAGTATTATTATTTGATAGTTGTCGCTTTGATGCTTGAGGCTGAGTTTGAGGGGTTGTATTTGGGTGAGAGTCGGGATGAGTATGAGAAAAGGCATCCGAAGATGGAGATATTGTAGCTGGGCCTTGTGTGCTAAAAGTATTTCCAGATCGACCTTCACTTACCTCGGTGTTCTTAAAGTCTGGCTTTCGGTGACCTCGCTTTGTTCTGAGTGGCTTCTCCTTAGGCTTAAGGATTCAAATTAGTTACTGAGACAACTCCTGCTCGGAAAGTGATCAAAGGCGTACAGTGGGTGGAGGGCTAGGACTTCCTTCAGAATCTTCAACGTGTGTTTTTGTTCGTTTAGCAAGTTGTTCTAGTAAGAAAGCCCGTTCAAGTCTCGATTTTTGTATACCACGATTGATTCGAGTGATCCGAGCTCGCGCACCATCATTCGCCTCTTCAATTTCATTCAATCGTTGTTTTAATTGAATACATTTTGCTCGATATGCTTCTTCTACAGAGGGAGGAAGTTCGGGGGGTATAGTTCCTGTCAAAATATTTAGTAAATCATGACAATCGGAAGTCATAAGCTGACTTTAACTTAAAAAAGAACCAGAAATAGTATTTGACTGTAATTGGATGTAATTGAATATTTTATCCATGGTGCAAGACAAAACTTAGGAGAATTTATATTAGATAAGACTAGGTCAAAAGTAGATGATAGTCTTTAGATTATGGTAGAGGGTAAAGTCAACGGGCCTCCGGGTATTGCCAATATTGGTATACCTATATAAGTACCCGCTCACTGGAGCTTGGTTGGTATGGATAGTAGTAGAGTGTTTTTAATCAAAAGAGCAAACTCCTTCGTGAGAAATATCAAAGACTGGCTTACCCGTTGGAGGAGCCATTGTAGTATTCAATAACCTAAATTAATGACCACCTAAATCGTGTGTACAATCATTTAATCAATGTATAAGCTATGTCCCAGATTGTCGATTGTCGATTAGTGCCGTCATATGTGTATTTTAGTTAATCCGTTCCGTATTATCGCGTTCAAATTATGCGGATGTTTTTTTTTTCAGCTGAGCAGAAATTCATAAACACTCTCAACGATGTCCCTAACCATCCCAAACGCTCCAAACTCAAATCTTTTCAAACAGGGCTACAATAAGTCAGTTTAAAAGCAGTCATAACTTAATAAAGTTTGCTAGCTTGATTCGCTAACCTAGGATAGCTATGCATCAGAAGATGGAGCTGTTATACGAAATATTGACGCATGTCGTACTATATCGTCAACTGTACAGACATCGTTAGGTCCTTATGGGAGAAATAAAATTGTTATAAATCATTTGCAAAAAATGATATTAACTTCTGATGCTGCAACCATTCTCCGAGAACTCGATGTTGTACATCCAGCTGCAAAGCTCCTTGTAATGGCAAGTCAACAGCAAGAGGCTGAGATCGGAGATGCAACAAATTTAGTGATTATTTTTGCAGGCGAACTTCTAAAGCAAGCCGAGGAATTAATAAGGATGGGCCTTAAAACGAGTGATGTAATCAGAGGATACGAGCTTGCTCAAGAATTCGTTTTGAGCGAGCTGGATAAATTATCTGTTGATAAAGTAGAAGATATAAGGTCACCGACAGAATTAAGTAAAGCTATTCGAACTGTCATTGCTAGTAAACAAAACGGTAGTGAAGATTTCCTAGCTGATCTTGTCTCTGAAGCTATACAAGCTGTTCTTCCTAAAAACCCTATTAATTTAAATGTCGATAATGTCAGAGTAGTTAAAATTATGGGTGGTAGCTTAGATCAAAGCAGGGTTGTAAAGGGGATGGTTTTCGGGCGAGAACCGGATGGCTCGGTCAAGAAAGCTATAAAAGCTAAGGTTGGAGTGTTCTCATGCCCAATCGATATTAGCCAGACCGAGACCAAGGGTACTGTTCTTATTCACAATGCAGAAGAGATGTTAAATTACACGAAAGGAGAAGAAGTTCAATTAGAGTCCCACATCAAGGAATTGTATGACTCTGGGTTACGAGTGATCGTCGCAGGCTCAACAGTTGGTGAACTTGCTCTACATTATATAAATCGATACGGCATCTTGATCATACGAATACTCAGCAAATTCGAATTACGACGATTGTGTCGAGTCGTCGGTGCTACACCACTAGCAAGGCTAGGAGCTCCAATGCCTGATGAGATGGGTAGTATTGATGCCGTTGAAACCATGGAAATTGGAGGAGATCGGGTAACAATATTCAGGCAAGAAAATGAAACGACAAGAACCGCGACTCTCTTGCTTCGTGGAGCAACTCAAAACCATTTAGATGATCTTGAGCGGGCGGTCGATGATGGTGTTAACGTTGTCAAGGCTATTACGAGAGATCCAAGGTTGCTTCCAGGTGCCGGTGCAACAGAAATGCAACTGGCTGAGAGAGTTCAGTTATTTGCTGATAAGACTCCGGGGCTAGCACAGTATTCAATTCGTAAATTTGGCGAAGCATTTGAAGTTATACCAAGAACCTTAGCCGAAAGTGCTGGCTTAGATGCAACAGAAATTTTGAGCAGACTCTATACAGCACATCATAAAAGAGATGATTGGACGACAGGCGTTGATATTGAGGTAAGAAGAGTTAATCTGCGGTGCAAAATTCTTACTAAAGTTAACTTTTAGAATAATGATAAAACCGGTACTCTTGATTCTAGGGAGATGGGAATACTTGATCTTTTAATTGGAAAAGAAATGGGCAATTAAATTAGCAACTGAGGCAGCTCGAACCGTGCTTTCTGTGGATCAGATTATTGTTGCAAGACAAGCTGGTGGACCTAAACCTCCTGGACAAAATCCTGTAAGTTTATCTGCACTGCTCAAAATAAAAAAACTAACACCAGTCAGAATTGGGATGAAGATTAGTTGCTATCATATCGTTTCTATCATGTGCTTTTATTTCCAAACAACTCTAACTATATTATATTCATATCGTGACACCAGTTTCACTATATCTACAATCTTAAATTCTACCTGAAAAGAGTATTTTGGCCATCAAATACCTTTTGAAGACCCATACCCTGTGACTATTGAATACAGTCATAAATGATTGAGTAATTCAATCCAGCCATAGGAATTACCCTTTTACTATTTGCTTCTGTAAACTAAGGCTTACACTTATCACATGAAAGATTCTTCTTAAAATAACGAGAACAACATGAAAAATTTGAAATTTAGCTATTCCCTATGAGTTATCTCTATTTCTTCTGGCCCATGAATGATTATCTTGTTAATATCATACTCGGTAACTTTACAAAATATCGCTATTGGAAAAATTTCGTAATAAGAGTTTACCTGTTAAATACAGATATCATAAATTGTAGAGTCGTATGCTATTATCTCCCTCACTAACGTATTTACATCAAAAGAATGAGGATAGTTACTCGTTATGGGCATATTGGCGAAGAGTAAACCAACTCAGGTAAAACATCTAAATTTTTGCAGGGATTAAAATTAGTCCAAATATTATCGCACTTAGAGATATATCCTTAAAACAAGATCCTGAATATGTTTTAACTCTGGATAGGGCTGAAACCTCACACATCATTTCAAAAGTGCTGGCTAAAGTACTGTAACACTTATTAGACTGCTCAGAAAAGTAACTAGAATATATCAAAAAACTAGAGAGAAAAAGAACCTCATTCGAAGTTTAATAACAAAATGTCGGCAATCGATAACTATCAGACACCTTTAGCAAGTAGATATGCTTCCATCGGTTTGTTGCCCATTCTTTTCTAAGTTATCTTCTATTAGAATAATCCAGCAATTGACTCTAACTTCACTTAGAGATGCGATCACTGTTCAGTGCTAGGACAAGAGCAACGACTTGGCGGAAACTCTGGATATGGCTCGCGGAAGCTGAAAAACAGTAACTTTACCTGTTTTATTTTCTCTTGCAATTGCTTTCTACGGCCCAAAAAGCTGAGATACCTCGCACGCTCGTGCTAATCTGTAGGCTCCAGGCTTGGACTTGCCATACCTGATGGAGCTATTGAGCAGATGTCTGAACATGTTGACGTGACCGAAGATGACTTAAAAGTCGCAGCTAGTGAAGAAAAAATAAGACGTCATGATGTCATGGCTCACGTTTATGCTTTTGGCAAAGTTGCGCCAAAAGCAGCTGGGATAATTCATCTAGGAGCAACATCTTGTTTTGTTACCGTACGTTTTACTACTGTAAGTTTAATTCTAACATAGCATAGGATAATGCAGATCTCATATTTCTCCGAGACGGGCTAGATTTCATTCTTCCTAAACTTGCAATCGTCATCAAAAAGCTATGCAGCTTTGCCATTCAATATAAAGATATGCCAACTCTTGGTTATACTCACTATCAGCCGGCTCAATTAATAACAGTAGGCCGCCGAGCTGCGCAATGGATACAAGACCTTGTAATGGATCTGGAAGACATTGAAAAAGTCCGACAAGATCTCAGATTTAGAGGTGCCCAGGGAACAACTGGGACCCAAGCTTCATTTTTAGAATTGTTCAAGAGTAGCTCGAAAATAGACGAGCTAAATGATTTATTATGTAAAAAGGCTGGATTCTCAAAGTGCTACTCAATTTCCACTCAGACTTATACAAGAAAAGTGGACCTTCGAGTAGCAAATGCCTTGTCTGCTTTTGGTGCAACGGTTCAAAAGATCGGCGCTGATATCCGGCATCTAGCTGCTCAAAAAGAAATTGAGGAGCCTTTTGAGAAGGATCAGATCGGAAGCTCTGCTATGGCATATAAGCGAAATCCCATGCGATGTGAGAGAATATGTAGTCTCGGGCGTCATCTAGCAAACATAAATAAAGAGTGCTCGGAAACTTATTCTTCTCAATGGTTTGAGCGAACACTTGATGACTCAGCCATTCGAAGGATAAATCTACCCCATCTTTTTCTTTCATGTGATGCCGTATTAATGACCCTCGATAATGTCGTTTCAGGGCTTGTTGTCTACCCCAAGCGAATTGAAGCTAGAATTATGGACGAACTTCCATTTATGGCTACTGAAAATATCATTATGAAGATGGTATCCAAAGGGGCATCTCGCCAAGAAGCCCATGAAGAGATTCGAGTTTTAAGTCATCAGGCTAGCGATGTTGTGAAAAAGCAAGGTGGTCGAAATGATTTAATAGAACGAATTAAGAATACAGAATACTTTAAGCCTATATGGTCCGAGATTGATAGTATGCTTGAAGCTAAAAATTTTATTGGGCGATGTCCTGAGCAGGTCCTTAGGTACTGTGGAGAAAACGGAGAGGTCCAAAATTTATTGGTAAAATATACTGAACAGATTAATAAATCAGTAGACACATATTTAACAGTCTAAAGATGTATGAGTGCATGCAATTAAAAATATTTAAAAAATGTTTGCATAGCTACCAATGGTGATCGTACAGAATTCGGTAGATGAGTATTTCTCGTTTTAACAGAGCCTCTGGAGATATATCTCATCTTGCCGCTTCTACTTCATAGAACTGTGCTTGATTGAAAGGAGAGGATGGATTTTTATTCTTTTCTTTGAATTTTGCCAAGACTACTCCAGCACACGAGACCTTTTCTCAATCATTTATCTTATACGGTATTTTTTTCCTCACACACGACTAGGAATGTGAATTATGCACTATTCGGATAATTATCTTTTGCTACGGTTGATGTGTTGATTTAAGATGAGTATTTTGATTTTTGGCAACGAACAAATGGGCAGTGCCATTAGTACCCAGAAGCTGATGGAGACAAAGATATAAAAAAAATGTATGTAGAACTTTGATGAAACATAGATAAAATTTGAGTGTGTCAAACGGACAAATTTTTTGATTCCAACAGAAATCTTGAAAATCGACAGTCTACGCCCTAGCCCCCCACCCAAAAAGCTGCAAATCAATACTTAACTATTATTGAAGCCCATCGATGTATTTAGAAACAAATCACTCTTAACTCCCTATGCTAAATATAGAAAGGGTCTACTATGAGAGTTAGGCTTTTGCAAGAACTATATTCTGATCTAAGATTCTATTTTCTCGAAAAAGATTCATTAATTATAACATTGAAACAAAATTATGTTCCTTAAAGTTCCTTACTCTTATCCTTACCTTAATTGGGAAAAAGAGTCTACGTAAAGAACAACAGCAAGTAGCTTCTGACGAAGCAATGAGACTTCAAAATGAAAATAGGATGGAAGGCGTTTGGATTAGGACGTTAAGTTGGCACTTAGCACGTATTGAGGTCAATCACTTTTGCTTATTTCGAATGCTCAAAACAAGACAAAAGAGATAGCAGTGGAATTTATAGAAATTGGTTTCGTTATTAAAGAAAATAACAGTGACGACGTAGAATTGAGTTTGAAATTGGGTCTCTCGTTTGACATGATTCTGATAGCAAAATCTGATGACCATACATTACGAATGTGCAACTGAAATGTATACGTGGTGTCGTAACCAAAAAAAAATTTCGACTTTGGGCATATATGTTTGTGAATTGGTATAGGATGGACCAGTGGAGACTATGGGCTCGCTCCTATCATCCTGAAGAGATTCCTGTTTTGAAGACGACTATGATAGTTGAGTCGCACTGGCGGTGCTTAAAGCATGATTTTCTTCACCGATTTAGCCGCCCTCGCATTGACATGGTGATTTGGATCATGACAAGTCGCTCAATCCCACAAGCCCTAGATCGAATGACGGCCATCCAAAATTGTGATAAAAGAAGAGCAATCGCAAGTTGGAGAAAATCTTTCACACAGGCTTGGAGGCAATGTAGTGACCATGACACTAACTCGCAAAATCTGGTAAAATACCATACTGATGCGGTCAAATGGACGTGTGCATGCGAGGCGTATCTGCTTAGCCGATTTCTTTTCTGTAAGCATATTGTCAGTTGTTACGAGGAACTACGGGATCCTATCAAGTTTTTTCATGGTGTTCAACGGCAGAGATCATGCCCGTTCTGGGTTGATAAGCAACTCGTCCTTCGTCCAGAAATTGTGGTCTCAGGAAATTATGTGTATACTGACCTAATTTTGGATGTGGATGATATCGGAACTTCACCGCTATATCATGAGAAAGATCAACTTGTTCCTTTTGAGCACGAAGTCCTGGCGCCACCTAATCCACTAGAATTTTATCAAAAAATGCAGCGGCTAATGAAGCGTATAAACGACCAAGCTGACCATGGTAATACAAAGTTTGTCCAAAAAGCATTGAAAGTGATGGAAAGCAGTATGATCCTCTCAGAAGAAATTGAGCAACTTGAGAATCGTCGTACCATGCCGCAGATGTGGGCACCCAAAAGGAGTCCTGCAACGATGTTTTACAAAATATATGATTAGTTTTAATGTAAGCATCTTCTCAGCATTAATTGATCATTTATTTTATTGATACGAAGAGTAACAGATTTTTTTGGTACATTTGTAGTTTGGCTACTAAAATCAGACCAGTAGACTTCGTTTTAGTACTTAAAATCAGATGCATAAAATTTAACTTTATTTTCTTCCTCAAAAAAATTATATTGATATTTAAAGCATTTACACTAGAAGCATGTGATAAAATTTGTTAAGTAGTTTTTAAATCGAATTCACAAAATCYGAACTACTCAAACTTGTACAGCAGAATTYAAAATAAAATTTATTATTTTTCAAAAAATTGCAGGGACCTATATTTATTTACCACTCGCCTATTTTAATTTTATTTTGTCGATCATGCTGTGCTAGTACTAGTATAGATATTTGGTCTGAGCATATATCACGTGGTGACATTTTTTGGGCTACGCATTACGGGCGGGACGTTTTTGATTAGCCCAGCCACACCTTATCGGGCTTAGCCCAATACAAATGGAGAGCATAATCATGAGCCTTATATGGTGCGCAGTGCTGACCCTATAGTCCGTATTGGGACAATTATTTTAATATAATTTTACCACAAAATTTTAGGCGTAGGATTTTAGGCGTAAATGATCCGAAATTTATGAAAGTACAGTAAATAATTGAGAGTGATAAGAGTGATGATAATTGTATGGTCGCATAGACGATGATATGGTGAAGATGTACGAATACGTTAAGTCGTATTGTTAGCTAATCACCTAGACCCTGTTTGCCAGTTTATTAGTTTAAATACTCTAGTCAATCCTGAGTAAGAGTAACACATCTCCATAACACTCTACTTTTACCCTATGGTCACGGTAGAAATTGTAGGTAGGTTTAAGTGGGGGCATTTCTTGCTTCAGGGATCATACCCTGCTAAAGCGGAATAGTAAACTCTAATGTTATTTTAAGCCTGGATTATAAGGCAAAAATATACACAATTAATTTTCCAAACAATTTCATAACTTTCGCTGATTTATCCTCATCGTCGCACATTCACTCTATAATAGCTACCTTCACTTTAATTAGTGGCTTGTCCTCTGCCCCAACTTTTATCCTTATATAATAGATAAATTGCAATTCTCGAGTATCTATATCTTTTAAGTTATCAAATCTTATATTTTTATTCTCAAGGTCGACCTAATAGTAGGCAGACATTGCTTTTCGGAACTGATCACTTGCACAGATGAATTCTTCTCAGATCTCACCTTCTACACCTCAAAAGAAGCATTTATCTAGAGAACAGTCTCTTTTAGTAAGCTTGAGACTGAAAAAGAACGAGTTATTAGTAATGGGTTCTATCAGATTCACGGGCTTCGTGATGCTGGCAAAAGTCATAAGGAAATTGCTAATCAGTTAAAAATATCTTTGCGTCAAGTTGGCTATGCATTGCTCCGTGGCAATGTCACACCAAAGAAAAGAAAAGGTCGTTCGCCAATTCTCTCTTCCGAAGATGTCGACCAGATAGAGAATTTTGTGAAGTCAGTCTCCAATAAATCGGAGAATGACATATCTCGAACTTGCCGCTGGTCCCTTTAGACATTTGGGTGTTAGTAAAATGGTCATTCAGAGTGAGCATCGGAAAAGAGGTTATCGGCGCCACCCTACACACAAAAAACCTCCAGTTACCGAACAGATTAAGAGAGTTCACAAAGAATGGGCTGAAGCCTACGTTCACTGGACTGTGGAGGACTGGATGTCTATACTTTGGACCGACGAAACTTGGGTGAAGAATGGTGGGCATTCAAGAGAATGGGTCACTAGAAAGGTGATTATTTTGCTCTATGACATGTATTTTATACTTGGACTTACATTGTACTTTGGACTGGGGTATCAACCCTACCCCTCGAAATCCTCCGCTTTTACATATGTTACCAGCTCTTGACCTCGTGTTGACTAGACCAGCCGACCCGGCTCATTCAGAGTACGTGGGACTTATAAAATTGGCTCATGAGATGCTCATTCAGACTGTTTTTACACCTGCTGGTGCTAAGAAATACTGGAACTGTCTACGATCATTTCCGTTTCCTCGTGGATGGTCGCGCTTACAGTCATCGATACATCATCTTAAGAGTTATAGTCTTTCGGATCACGCAAGATGGGCGGTCACTGTTCCCGTCGTATTGCGGGATTTCCTTCAAGAAAACAATATGAGTAAAGTTTTATTGAGGCAATTAAAACTCTTCAATTAGAGACACCTGTTGAGTTTGTAATATGTTATGTTGACCTTGTTAAGAGCTGTAGTATTCTCATGGGATCTAGCATCTCTATCGATGATCGGACTAATATCAGTGCTATCATTAAAAAAGGTCACATGAATTTTACGTTAGTAACTTTTTAACGTGTAAATATCTCTAACATTATAAATTTTTAATCATTCTGTTGAAGTTAAAAACTTTTTAACGGTAAGATATTTTTTATTAATAATATCCATTTAACTATTTTGATACAGTTAACAAAATTTTTGCTGGTGGCCCACGGAGATAAGGAATTTAACGTTAAATTTTTTTTGATATTTAAAAATGGTCTTAATTATGAATTAACTATGAATTATCCGTAATATGAAACCAGGTGTTTCGGCTATGGCATTTTTACTTAATAGTTAGTAGTGCATTCTATTTACTTGCCAAAACTGTCATAAACTTGACAACAAATCTTACAATCTTACACACATTTTCAATTTTCTAGWATTAATTGTTTAGATTATGAGCTGATTAAGGACATGACATTACCTTTGTAATGTAATAGAGGAACTTTTACTACTATTAGTAAAAGTTAGGGGATTGTGTAAATGGGTATTTATGAGTGTGTAACTAAATGTAACTAAATGTATAGATATTAGGATGTGATAAACCGATACTCTACATAGCAGGTGAAAGCACCTCATTATATACATGATCTTGTTACTATACAGACTGGCCTATTGATTGTTTACCTGTTTATTGTGATTGTATAGTAAACAACAACACCACTTGCTCCTTATGCTCCTACTCATTAACATGACTCATAATTAAGTAGTGCATAATTATGGATGAATAGCCTAGTCGCTTAACCTAGTTCTGAAATCCCTGCACTGACTAATCCTTCGGATATTGTTCTATCCAATCACAACAAGACTGAAGATAAAGATGTTACGCATGGATTTCATTTCCATTGTAGATTCAAAGTAAACAARTAAATAAACAAATATTCTGTGAAAGTGAACTATAAAGTTCATACATCTTCAATTCATTGCAGCAACTTAAACCTCAACTACATAAAGTATCTGAAAATCTAAATATTATATATCACAATTCAGATTGCGCTGTGCTTCATGGTTAATGAGAAAACCGAGTCTTATGTCTGGGCACTACAGTAATTCTCCCGGCTTTTTCATCAGGAGCACATAGAATTGCCCAAGCTGTTTGTTGCCGATAGAGATAGAGCATTAATAAATGCCTCGGATCTCATATTTCCTAATATAAAAGCTCGACTTTGTATGTGGCACATTTAAAAAGATGTTCATACTTGGATCCGTAAACAATTCGGACTTATGGAGATCCCAGGGATTGAAGAGCTAGAAGATACTGAAGCTGGAAAGAGCTTTTGGGACGCCTTCATAAAGGCAGTTAGGTCTTCAGATTTGGAAACCTTTGAAACTAGATGTCAATCGCTTGAAGCGATGTCAGAGGAGAGGTGGAATTATTTGTGGACTACATGGTTCCGAGACTTCACCAACAAATTCGCCAGCTATGAGATGAATAAAATTCTCCATTTTGGGGTGGCATCGACGTCTCGTGTGGAAGGCAACTATTCAAAACTGAAAAAATGGTTACAGAATTCTAGATCTGATCTATATGGATTTGTTGAAGAACTGATTCACTTGTGGGAAGATGGGCATGCATCAGTAATGCAGCACCTAGAAGAGGAGAAAAGGCAGATCTTATATTCGTTCCAAACTCCGTTTTTCCATCAAGTGGATCTCAGAATTCACCGATATGCTTTGGGCCTTTTAGAGGAGCCTCTGAAAATTGCAAGAGAAGAGGTTCGAAAAATTCAAGAATGCGAGAAAGAAGGTAAAAAGAGGATAATTGAACTATGCAGCGGCGCTGACCGTACTACATTGGGGCTACCGTGTTGTCACGAGCTCCGGGGCATTCTCCTCCGTGGAGATGATTTAACAGTCAACGACTTTCATCGTCATTGGCACATACCTTATGAAATTTCGGAATTCCTAGATCGTCCCGAGCCTATCCTAGAACCTCTTACAAAATCTTGTCGAAGGAAGAATGTTAATAAAAAGAAAGGCACAGGTAAGTTCGGCAACCGACGCGAAGTATTACATGCCGAAAGACCATGTAAAAATTAACGTCACAGATTTTCCTCTAAATTAGGTAATAAGCCATCTGGTAGTTCTTGACAGATTCTGCCTTAAGAGTATGATGCCTCCATTCCAACACATCTATAACTGCTAATCTTGTGTTACCAGCTGAGATAGCAAGCCATGGATTTCCTAGTTGATTTAAACATTGAATATAAACAGTTTTTAAATCGAAGTTAAACCTAAGTTAAACTTTTCACTTACAGTGGGAAGCTGTCAATAAAATGCCTCTTTTTCGTTTTCAATTCAGTATGTTACGTACCCATTAGACACATAGCAAAAACTTCAATGCTACTATCACTCACTGTTCATATATTCATTCGTAATATTCAAATAGAAGCAATTCAAGTTTTTTGTGAACTAAAAATATTGGATTTCAAATCTTAGTTTTAAAAATATTCCTGTCTATGCTTGTATACATATACTTACAGTCATCTTCCAAGGAGAAGCCCTTCCCTCTTTGTAGACAATCTTATTCACCAGATTTGACCTCGTCAATCACCTCTGCTTCTTCTTCCTTGGTAGGGTGGAGACTAGTTTAGTTGAGGCTGTACAGTTAAAGGATTATCATGTTAACGGCTAAAGGATACGGACTGTGCACGTAAACAATGCTCAAATATGCTTAATATTTAACTATGGAGATTCTAATAACTGGGAAGTTAACTACATTAAATAACTTTAGGAATGTAACGAGTGATCCTAAGTGATCTGCTAAGTAATCTCTCTTTCCCAGCTTATGTCGAGTAGCTAGCCGAGTGATCTGTGGCAATTTGAAATAGATACCATCACGTGACTGTGATAAACACACAAGGCTGGAGCTTTTAGAACAGCCCAGCCTTACACACAGGGCAACAGCCCATAACATTACCCCCTTGCTACCCCTCCTTTCTTTTTAAGTTGTTTAGGTCCCTGTCGAGCACCTTCGATTTCACCAACTCCATCGCCTTTTCCATATTCTTTTTCGAACTTATCAAGGGCTTCGACATCTTCCAAGTTTACTCTATCCTCCCAATTTGGTTCGGCAAAATCTTTCCATTTGACTAGTACTCGCCTAACCCAGGCTTTTCCTCGTCGAAATTTCTCGGCTCTAAGAATACGTTCGACGACTTGTTCTGGCTGTGCTAATCCATCCTTCCCCGGTACAAAAATAGGAGGGGGTTGTTCGTCGTCATGAAATTGTGACGGAAGCGGATCTGTAGACGCTTTACGCAGTAACTCTACATGGAAACGAGGCCATGTTTGGGAAGGCACCTCTAATTCCACTACGTGAGGTGATATTATTCTTTTAATTTTATATTTACCATTCACCCATGCTAATTTCTTTTTAGGCTGTGGGGTTTGAATGTTTTTTAAATTCAGCCACACCATATCCCCTACCCGGAATTGTAAGGCTGGGCTTCTGTGTTTATTTGCTTGTTCCTCCATCTGGATTTGAGACGACGCCATAGCTGCAGCCGCAAATTCTTGAGCTTCTTGGATTCGATTTAAAAACTTTTCCGCTAATTTGCATGGTTTTGTTTTATGTTTGATATTTTGAGCCAGTTTTTGATGGATAGGCTCTACATGATAACCATGTTCTATGAAAAATGGACTAAGACCTGAGCTAGAATTGTTTCTATTGTTCAAAGCTATTTGTGCTGATGGCTGCATTTTTGACCATTCTAGTTGAAAAAAGGATATAAAGGCACGAAGGTAAGATAACACATCTTGATTCATTCTCTCCGTTGCTCTATCAGTTTCTAGATGAAATGCTGTAGACATTCTTTGTTCTATATTTGCTCCTTTGCAAAGCGCTGTCCAGAAATCTCCCACCCAGTTAGATCCTCTATCCGATGTCAAAGCTATAGGAAAACCATGAAATCCATAGTGGCAGGTCAAAAACCTTTCGGCACAATTCTCTGCATCCATTGATTTCATAGCCTCTAAGGTAACCGCCTTTAACAGGCGATCTATGATTACCATTAGAAACCGCGGATCTCCCTTGTTTTTGGCAGGTAAATCTGTCATGAGGTCTATTGAGAGCTCACTGTGGAACCTATCGGGAATGGGCAATGGTAATAATAAGCCTTGTCTCCTTGTTCTCCAGACATGAGAGCGCCCACACACATCGCAATTTCTAAAGAATTGACGCACCATAGTGCTCATTTTAGGCCAATAAAAAWTTTCTTGATAAAATGGCTAAAGTACTATCGCGCCCAGGATGTCCAGTGACATGCGAGTCGTGACAGCTTTGAATTAACGTTGTTTTCAATGGTTCCCAGTTTGGGATCCATAACCGGCTCCTAAAACAGAGAGCTCCTCTATTATCTATGATACATTCCGACAATGATGTTTTTAAGCCCAATTCTGCTGGGAAAGCTCATTCGCTGTTCCAAATGGAGGAGTAAAGTTTAGTAAAGGCTAAATTGTCTTCTTTTACTCCCCGATCCCACAAAACTTGCAGGTCCTCGTTATCAAATATTTTGTGGCCTTGAGGAATACTTTTACTATGAAGTGGTGTTAAGAACAATAAATCGTTCGGTTGTTTCTGACTTAGAACATTATCTTTTAAAAGTTGAAACTCTCTTTCTTTTAATCTTGGGTCTTCTTTGAGCTTCGGTACATCTTGACCTCTTCGAGACATAGCATCGGGCCGATCCCCATTTTTAGCCGCCCGGTATTCTAATTTAAAATTAAATTGTGATAAAACTTCCGACCATCTTACATGCCGCTCCGTAAGTTTACGAGTCGTCATGAAGTATTTTAAATTATTGTGGTCAGTTAGTATAGTAAAGGGGTTTTGAAGACCTATTAGTTCCCCTCTCCACTCCTTTAAACATCTGATAATGGCTAAAAGCTCCTTATCATGAATGTTATAGTTACACTCGACTGGAGATAGCTTCTTCGAATGATATGCCACTGGATATAATTTACCGTTTGAATCGTATTGAGACAAACAACCTCCTGTTGCCCACCCTGAGGCATCTGTTTCTAAAATTGTTACTTTGTCTTCCTGCCACATTTTAAGAATAGGGGCTATTGTGAACAGGCGTTTTAGACTATTGAAAGAAGTTTGATACTCTTCAGTCCAACAGAACTTTGTACCTTTCTTTGTAAAAGTATATAGAGGGGCGGCTGTCGAGGCAAAATCTTTTATAAAACCTCGGTAGAAGTTAGAGTAGCCCAAAAAACTTTGAATTTCTTTCACGCTATTAGGTGCCTGCCACGAGGATATGGCCTCGATTTTATCTGGGCCCATCTTAATTCCTTCATCCACATTCACAATAAATCCCAAATACTTTATTTCCTTGGATGCAAATACGCATTTTTTTKGATCTAAATGAAGACCAGCCTTCAAGAGACGCTCTAAAATCTGATTAATTTTTGTCCAGTGTTGATTCTTATCCCCCTTGGTAAAGATTATAATATCATCTAAATAAGCCGAACAAGTTACACCCAACAAATCGCCCAGAACTAAGTTTATCCATCTCTGGAAAGCTGCTGGCGCTCCAGCTAGACCAAACGGGGTAAACTAACCACTCGAAAGAACCAAAACGAGTACGAAAGGCGGTTTTCCATTCGTCGCCCTTGGCCACCCGCAGCCTATGGAAAGCTGATCAAACGTCAAGCTTTGGTAGCCAATTGGCTCCTGATACCATTCGTAACGTCTCTTGAATTAGTGGAATTGGGCATCTATCACGTTCAGTTATGGCGTTCAAACCTCTGTAATCGACACAGAACCGAAGTCCACCCCCCGGCTTCTTTATGAACAACACAGGAGCTCCCCCCCCCCTGGTGAGCTACTTGCCCGGATCCAATTTTTATCTAGCAATTCTGTTAAATTTTTTCCTTAACACTAGAAGCTCTTCACGGGACATCCCATGTAAAAGTCCCCATGGCACTTTTTTACTAAGA
>CACM01000901.1:0-10685 GCA_000208805.1 Erysiphe pisi
ATGATCAATGATGTGAATTGGATGTTAGAGCATGCCCGTGAAGCAAGGTACACATTCTTTTTAATCAAAATACAAAATTTCTAACTCAATTAGTCGATTTAATGCTAAACTAAGCAATCTCCGCCGGCGGAATCTTTCTGGTGTATATGATACTCATACAAATCTTATTATGTTCCCAAAAATTATACAGCCAACTCGTGCTAGATGGTTACATGTCAATGATTGCGATCCAGATCAGCAATCGTCTAAATTTATCTCAGAAAAAGAGGCTAGTGGTCCGAGTTTATTCACGCCTTTGAAACCAATCTATTCAAAAAATTTATTGATAATTGATACTATTTATGAGTCAGCTCCTACTACTTTAACAGGTAATTTTACTTCCGAAGAGGACGAGTTCGACATTGGATTTAGTGGCCTTTCAAGCATATCCGAAGACATAAAGGCTGAACTTCCCGCCGAGTGTTTGAAGGCCTTAGAGAAAACATTGAAAATTGAAAGCCAATGGAAGAGTAGATGGGAATCAAAAAATGAAAGTAGATATACATATTCTCCTGTTATTAACAAAGGGGTTGTGTAGCAGATATTTTCTAGAACATGAGCATAATATGATAAAAATAATTTTGGTGCTCGAGAGCATCCCAACCCATTAATTATGTTGGTTAAAGCGGCAATCTAAATATATCCATCGCTTTTCTAAAATTTTAGCCACACTATTCTACTGTAGACAACACAGACTAACATATTGGAAGATATAGAATAGTACGGCTAGTAACTTGTTAGCTTAGCACTAATGTAAATAATGATAATTGCACTCCTCACAGAGCTCGCGACCACAAAATTAAATTAAAGCCAGGAACAACAGCACCATCTGGACCATTATATCACATGTCAACAGAAGAGCTGCTTGTACTTCGAAAATTCCTAGACGAGAATTTAGAAAAGGGGTTTATTCGTGCTAGCAGTTTACCGGCATCTTCACCAGTACTATTTGCTAAGAAGCCTGGCGGTGGATTACGATTCTGTGTTGATTATCGTGCCTTGAATGCTATCACTATCAAGAATAAATACCCCTGCCATTAATTCAAGAGACGCTAGCACAATTAAGCAGAGCCAAATGTTTTACTAAACTAGATATAATTGCAGCATTTAATCGTATCCGAATGGAAGAAGGTCAGGAATGGTTAACAGCCTTTAATACTCGTTATGGCTTATTTGAAAGTCTTGTTATGCCCTACGGGTTATGTAATGCCCCTGCTACCTTCAAAGCCAGAATTAACGATATCTTACGACCTTACTTAGATATATTCTGCACAGCCTATATTGATGATATTCTCATCTATTCAAATAATTTGGAAGAACATAGGGAACATGTCAAGTTAGTTCTTCAAGCCCTGTGTGGAAATGGACTTCAATTAGACATTCGAAAATGTGAGTTTGAAGTTACAGAAGTTAAGTACTTAGGAATGATCATCTCTACATCTGGAATAAAGATGGATCCTGAAAAGGTACGATGTATTATTGACTGGGATCCCCCTAAGAACATTAAAGATGTTCAAGCCTTCCTCGGGTTCTATAATTTCTATAGAAGATTCATAAATAGATTCTCGTCCATTGTTAAACCTATTGTAGCCCTCACCAAAAAAGATATCAAATTTGATTGGTCTGATGTGTGCCATATGGCTTTTGACAAACTTAAGGCATCCTTCATTTAGGCCCCAATTCTCAAGCATTTTGATCCAGACCGCAAAATCTATCTTGAAACTGACGCATCTGATTACGTCAAAGCGGCAGTTTTATCACAAGAGGATGACGAATGGATCTTACATCCTATAGCTTTTATGTCGAAAAAAATTGACCCCGCCGAATGCAACTATGAGATCTATGATAAAGAATTACTCGCTATAGTCCGCTCATTTGAATGCTGGGAGGCAGAACTTAGGAGTTCTACCAATATAAGTGTACTGACAGATCATCGAAACTTGGAATATTTCATGACCACAAAGCAACTCTCCCGTCGGCAAGTCCGTTGGAGTGAGTTTTTGTCTGGCTTTGACTTTAAAATCAAATATCAGTCTACAAAACACGGAAAAAAAGCCCCACAGCTTAACTCGAAGGTCACAGGACCTACCCAAAGATTTTGAAGACGCCCGCACAAAATTCCAAAACCAAGTACTATTAAAACCTTCTCGCATTGATCACTCTATCCAAAAGCAGTACCCCGATATTTTCATGAACAAATGCAAACAAGAGTATGAGAATGAAGAGATCCTTTTAACCCAATTAACAGAGGAAACCTTGGATATGAAAATCAAACGTTTATTAGAAGAAGCATACAGCCTTAATAATGAAGGAATTCCACATGATAATTTCTAGTCAGACATAAAAGCCGAGTTGACAAAAAAGTCAGGAACCCCATTTTCAAAAAAAATTCTTTATCGGAGTGTAGAATTCAGAACAACCGTCTATTCTTCCGAGATCGCCTATATATACCTGATTTTGACAACTCTAATTTAAGAAGGCTTCTCCTCCAAAATGCTCATGATTCAGTTGAAACAGGTCACCCGGGGAGTAGTAAACTATTTGAAATCCTAAGTCATGAATATTTTTGGCCTACGCTTCGCTCTGATTGCACAACTTTTACTACTGCTTGTTATGGTTGTAAGCGTGCAAAAGTCCCGCGTTCTCGATACCAAGGAACGTTAAAGCCTCTTCCTGTTCCAACCCAAAGATGGAGAGATATCTCTGTCGACATGATTGGACTACTAATTGTCAGTAATGGATTTAACCAAATAATGGTCGTGGTCGATAGACTTTCCAAGATGCGTCATTATGTTGCAACTTCAACTTCTATGACAACTAAAGAATTAGCTGATCTATTTGTAAGCAACATCTATAAACTTCATGGACTCCCCGCTCGTCTTGTATCAGATCGTGGAAATCTTTTCGTTGCCGAGTTCTGGAAAGCTGTCTGCTCTAGACTTTTTGTCGACCTGTCCCTCTCATCTTCCTACCACCCCGAAACCGATGGTCAGACCGAAATTTCTAATGCTTTCGCCACTCAATATCTTCGACTTTACGTCGACTTTGCCCAAGAGGACTGGGAAGATTGGCTAGCTCTAGCAGAATTTGCAGCAAACAATGTTTATAATGAAGCTACCAATATGACACCATGCTTTGCAAACTCGGCCCAACACCCCCGCATGAGTTCTAGTCCCCCTCGTGTGCCACCACCTCTAGCTTCAAAAGCAATTAAATATGCTAATGAACAAGGAAACCAGTTTGTCAACCAGATGAAAGAAATTCTGAATTTATTAGAAGAAAATATAACAAATGCAAATGCCAAATACGAAGAACAAGCAAACAGAAATCGTATGCCAGCTCCTGCTTACTGAGTTGGAGACCTCGTATTTCTGAGTACTCGTAATATAAATTCACCTCGAACCATCAAAAAACTTGAAAATAAATACATAGGACCTTTCAAAATCAAATTAGTTCTTGGCTCACATATATACAGCCTCGATCTCCCTTACGAACTTGATGTCAATTGATAATAGTTTCCATACTAGCTTACTCCAACCAGTACCAAAGACACTTTTTCCGGGACAAAATCCTACACAAGATAAAGCTATAATGATAGACGACTACGGTGAAAAGTTATGGGCCATCGACAAAATAATCAATTGCAAGAGACATAAAGGTATGTTTCAGTATCAAATTAAATGGAGAGATAGTAATGATATCACTTGGAAACCCTTGCAAAATGTCATGTTTGCTTCTAAAGCTGTTAAAGAATTTCAAAACGAATATCAGGAAAAGAAAAAACCCAATAACAAAGACATCGCCGAAGCAAAACTAGTTATTGAAAATTCAGCAAATTTATCACAGGGAATTTTCAATGCGTAGGTTTTCAAATTCTATACAGATATAAATTTTCTCAATAGATCGTAGATACAAGCTTTTGCACTCGAAGAGGGAACCTTGTGTCACGTCTTGCCATCTTTCTTTGTAATTAGCGTTAGTTAGCAATTAGCGCCATACGTAGTTTAGCGAGGTAGCATAAGTAAGACGGGTCCCTTGGACCTCTTACTTGATCCGTGATCAATTTATCCTTTAATAAAGACATAGTCTTATTTCGTGACAGTTTCATACAGTATTTTGGTATTGATAATTAAATGATGCAGTGAGAGAATGATAGGATGATTCGTTAGATATTTTCATAGCTTCCAATTTGATGACTTTGATAAACAATTCAATTAGGGAGCCGATCTACTGACCCTCATTTTTCTCCGTTGACCTCCCTGTATTTCCTAATTAGGCAATTTTTGACCACCTGCCTATTGTCCACCAATATTATTCACTGACCCCTATATTCCCCTGGTCAAAGCATGATCAAATGCTCGTCTCCTGTAGCAACCATTTATAGGTGTTTTTATTCTTTGCAAGTAAACGTAAACAACTAACAAATAAGTCACTAGACAAACCTGAATAATTTACCCCTACAAAAACTTTCAAAATAAGCTTAAGACTTATAATTTGACTAAAGGAAATGTAATTTTTGTATATGCGTTCATTTATAAATTATTAAACTGACTGATTCATACAGTTATTATTACAGTTACTTTTTCCGCTCACTACCTACAGAAATGTCTTCTTCAGAAACTGAATGGTCCCTTAATTGGAGCAGCGATAACTCTGAGCTAGATAATGATTCAAACATACCTACCTTACAAGCTCTTCCATTTTCTGAATTGTTTTGGCACTCCTGAAGATGTCATGGAGACTTTACAAGCATTTGCTATGGCCAACGGCTATTCCCTGGCAAAAATACGTACCAGGCCACACAACCCAATACGACTTGATAACAAAGTCGGCAGTATGTTAATTAGATGTTCTAAAGGAGGCAAGATTGAAGTCTCGAATGGCGAGAAGCGCAAGCGCCCGAATGCCCCTTTTGATTAACTGCACGAGAGGTGTTGAAGTGGAGGAGTTTGATGACGCTCGGACATCGCCCCACATAACTAACATTTCCCGACTAGTCCATATCTCCCTTGCTCTCCGTAATAAGTTCATGAATTCTCCAAGTATGAAACTATCACGTTTCATTCTGAGATAACTTAAGACTTAATAGAATGCCTAGTCGACACAATGGTCAAGGGCTGTTTCATACTACAACTTGTAATTTATATAGGATAGCATAGCTTCACCTCTTAGATAATAACTACTTCTACTCTAATATTTCATCAATTACTTCAACAGTTACCATCGGAGTTTGAGCACGTTGCTGCAATAGTAGAAGTTCCTTTGCGTAGAAAGTGTAGAATCTGTCAAGGAATAGGTCATAACGCGCGGACTTGCTGGCTGCGTACAACACGTCCCGTGGTTACTACTGCTATAGAAGATATCCCACCATCATTATAGAATACCGTATAAGATACCCAATTCATATCGCAATATATTTTGTTGTCATGTATAAATTCAATATCGTGATCAAAAATAAGCTCCACAATTCGATTTCCCGCTCAACAGCGCATTATTTACTAAATCTTCATTCTCTGCCTTCACATACGACAATTTCTTACATATTTAAGATTTACAACTTATTATCTTTAACAACATTTATTTCTACTTAGATTGGTAAGTAAGTTATACTTGTAGATTCAAAATAGTGATTAATTTGCCACGTTTCTTTTCCTCTATCTAGATACCCAATTTTATCAACATGTCACGTAGTATCTCCCTTAACGAGCTTTCTGAGAAATTTGATAGTCTACGTGAGAATATGAACCTTTTCGAATCTTCACAAAATGAAGATACTGTTGAAGCTTTGACAGAGCTCAAAGAAATGGGTGACAAGTTGATGGAAAAGAAACGATGGAAAACTATCGACGAAGCCTTATATGGTATATCAGAGATCTGCTGGAACAGTTTGGGCTTTAATATTCGTATGAAAGTAATTTAATATGAGTCAGAGTTGATTGATGGCAAGATGATCAAAAGACATATAAGAATTGAGTGCACGTTTGGGGGTGAAAACAAGTCTACGTCAAAAAGTAGACGTCAAACGAGTACTATTTGCTGTTGTTTCCTTTTTGAGGCAAGTCTAAGTCGATCCAAGAAGACTGGATTAATACAATTCCGCTTTAAACGAGAGAAAGACCGTGAAACAAAGCAGGTGGTTAAGGTTTTCAACAAGCACGATCATGAATTAAGCACTTCCATTTCCCAAAGAGGAGCAGCAGCCCGAAAACAACAACAGAATCAAAAAGTTTTATTTTGCATACGAGATCATGCAGGCGACCACAAAACGTCTTTTTCAAATATAGCCAGCCATCTTCAAAAAATCCAACCTAAATCTTCGAATAACTGCTCAAGATGTAGCAAATATCTGGAGCAAGATGATAGGAGCGAGATATGATGGCTTAATAGCAACACAGGTATTTGTGGCAGAACTTCGAAAAAGAGAGCAATCTGAAGGCCTTTTTCTAGAGATTGGCCGTGAAATTGATAGTGATGACTCTTCTAGAGTTAATAGAACTTTCTGGTCGTATCCTTGGATGATCGAAATGGCAAAGAAGCAGCCTTATACTGTAAGTTTTGATTCAACTTATAAAGTTAATCGTTTCAATATGCCATTACTGCAGGCTGTCGGAATATCAACATACAATACTAACTTTTGCGTATTTTTCTGCATGGTGCCTAACGAGACTGAGGCTTCCTTTACTTGGGCCTTAAATACCTTTAAAAAAATGCGTGATGTAAGCATCATCGAAGAGCCCTGCGTTGTAATAATGGATTATGATAAAGCATTTCAAATGGCTTGTAGAAAATGCTTTTCACCCAAGGTCAAGCACCAACTTTGACGATGGCATTTGATGAAGAATGTTGTACATCATATCAAGAGGAAATGGATCGGTAATCTTGATGGAACTTATATTGAGGAGACTGGTGGAGGTAGTGGTAGTTCTATAAGAGATCTTAGGCAAGCAGAAGAAGCCAATAGAAATGGATTCATCAATCCAGAGCAATTAGAAAAAAATTGGTATCATTAGAGATGATAATCTTGGTATGAAAATAAATCTGTTGTGTAAATTTATGTAATTTTTTTTGACAAACTATAAGAAGGTTAGCAAACTGGGCTCTCAGCAACCAGGATCTTCAAACTCGGCATGCAAATGTCACCTCAAGCAGGCCTACTAGCTTTGGACTTGAATCTCCCAAATCAGAACGTAAATTTAGGCACAATG
Source organism: Erysiphe pisi (assembly GCA_000208805.1). NCBI lineage: Eukaryota > Fungi > Ascomycota > Leotiomycetes > Helotiales > Erysiphaceae > Erysiphe > Erysiphe pisi. Next base: position 7,245 of record CACM01000901.1, read on the forward strand.
CTGATGGTTTCCTAGCTGCGTGGAGAGAATTTGTCTACTCAAGTACTGAAGATCTCGCCCAGAAGGCGTGGCGAGTTTTAATTAGTGAACTTGCTAACCAAATATCACTCTTAGAGTATATAGAGAAGACTTGGCTAGTATTCGCCCAGCAATTCGTTGAATATGCTATAAGGGGTCATCGAAATTTTGGAGTGGCAGTAACTTCACGAGTGGAATCCCAACATGGATCCCTTAAATCTGGCCTGACAAATAGACTGGCAGACCTAGTTGGCTTGTGTGATGCAATACAAGAAATGATGCATCGGCAGAAAGAAAATTTTGAAGTAAAAAAGGTAAACTCTTTGTCAAGACGATCTGAAGCCTCCAAAGAGTATCCCATATTCCAATTCCTTACCAAAATTATCACACTCAGAGGAATTAATTTAATTTTGCGGCAACTGGAGCTAAATGATCAGGAGAAAGATGCTGGGAGTCTATCAGTTTGCTCCACTAATTTTTCAAAGCAATACGGTCTTCCATGCAAGCATCTTCTAAGAGAGTATTTGCTAAAAGATAGAAGATTGCTGCCAACAGATTGTGATAGGTACTGGCTTCTTGATCAGAATAAGCAACTAACTGATGAAGAGATTCAACGACGGGGAGAAGAGATCCTTTAGTGCGTCCTTCAAGAAAAAGGAATAGTAACAAGGCCTTCGGAACCGTCTGGCCAAGTAGATCGATTGAGGTAGGACTAGAGACCAGTACTCGTCGAGATTTATCTCACGACGAGAATGGGAACTTATCAAGACTTTCCCACAGCTTTCGAAGCCAGAAGAGCATTTTGCTGCAAATATGCAACAAACGTCATTACATCTACCACCCGAAACGTAACTTTCTTAGACTGATTTTTCAGTTCATCAAGATTCACAGCATTAAATTTCAAGAACTATATGAGAAAATTGTTGCAACCCGGAACACTCACTTACTCACTAATACAAGGATCAGGCATCTTTAATGATTTATTATTTACAAACGAGGAAAATTTTATCACGTGATTAGTTTGTACAATACTAATAACAAATAAGAGATCACTCGTTTATTTATAAGATGGCAAAAGGCACATCCTCAAAAACAAATACACATAATTCTACATATTTACATTGAGCTACATCCTCAGCTTACATTTTTGAAACAATGAACTCCAATGCCCCATTTTCTGCTTTATATGACCCTGCGTCACCCAATGAGTACGACCCCTTCCAATCTCCTATCGACTATATAGACCGGCCCCCTTCAGCGCAGACATATAACCCCAGGCGTCTTGATTTGGATGACCCGGGTCCCATTTCCCAGCTTCCATTATCTTATGACGATGGGATTCCTTCAACCGGGCCCATACATGAAGCCCTTCTGACCAGAAAGGAAGCAGCTGAGCAAAGAGCTAGCGAAGCTGAGGAACTGTTTGCACCAATAGCTAAAACTCTTGATCTACATTTAGCTTCATTCCCAGACATACAAGCTAGAAAAGCCTATGCGCTCAACAGATTTCGCGATGAGCTTGTTGAAGTGGCTACCAGGCATTTTGACGCTTACATCCAAGGGACTTCAGTACCCTCTATCGCATACAGCACTGTACGAGAAAAACCGGCTTTGAGCCCCACAAGATTCGAGAAAAGCCCAGGAAAATCCTATGCAAACGCTGTGAAGAGCAACAGCCCAAAGCCTCTCATGAATACAAAAAATAATAGCCAAAAAACTCCAAGACATCAAATCCCTAAAGACCAGCCCGATGATAGACTATTCCTACGCATATCGAATGACGACCCACTCCGATCCTGCTCTGGCTTCGCTCTATTAGATTACATCAAATCCAAACGTGGACCAGATAAGGAGCTGATCAAAAATGTGTTACCTACCAAGACTGGCTTCGCACTTTGTCCCTCCAAAGGGAATCTGAAGGCTCTTGAAGAGAAAATATCGAAAAGTAAAATCTGTGCAGACGCTCTTCTAGAAAAAGCATCACCATGGACATCGTACCGCATCTCGAATATTCCCAGGTCTCACGGATCTATAAATGAAAAACTTGAGCATGTACTAGTACCTGTCACTATTGACTCGATTTCGGACGCAATAGCTTCTGCGGCGGGCGCTAACCCAGTATCCATTTCKCCTTCAAAGGATAACGAGGAGTCACCAGATTCGCCGTCTACCTCTTGGATTGTACGACTACCGGAAAGCCACAATCGACTTCCTCGCGTTCTCTTTCTCTTTGGCTGTCGAACAACTACTCGAATCCTCCCGCGCCGCTCAACGACGCCCCAGTGCACACGATGCTGGCTCTGGCATAATAGTAGAGTATGCGCATCTTCCCCTCGGTGCCGACTATGCGGCTCTTCGAAACATGATGAACTAAAACATACCAATCATTGCGCAGCTGAAAAAGGTCACATTTGCCCTCCAAAGTGCATCCACTGTCATGGACCTCACCCTGCCGACGACCCTAAATGTGAGCTACGTAATAATCCCCATAAAGCTCCAAAAACAAAAACACAAATTGCTGCGATACGTCAGATTTGCGCTGAGGCACGCCTCCGCACTCAAGCCGATGCAGGCTGCATCAAACTCGTTACAAAAATCATATCGGACAACACTGTACCAAAGGACCTAGGAACAGTTCACAACAACAAAATTCCAAGTAGTATAGCAAACACGGTTATCCCCTCTCCACAACGCATCACTCGCTCAGCGAATCTCTTCGAAGTCCTCAACAAAGTAGTAGAGCCGAGCGTAGGTCAAATGGAAGCATAATGAGGATCTCAACACAGAATAAAAATAAAGCAAGACCAATAACAATCCTATCCCTTAATGTCGGAAAAGGAGCTACAAACCATGAAATAGCCTTAAATGAAGCCCATCYCTMATCAACTGATATCATCTTGATTCAAGAGCCTTACATATCAAATGACAGACCTAGACGCATCACTAAAAAGCATCCAAACTATGAAGTTTTCTCTCCAATAGACGACTGGACTAGTATCCGGCCCAGAGTAATCACATATGTGAGAAAGAATTTAGGTTTCCGAACAGAACAAGCCCGCCCCAACCTATCTGGGGATCTACTACATATAAGGTTGGTTCTAAATGATGGTCATCCCCTTCATATTTACAATATCTACAACCCACCAAGCTCGAATGAAGCAAACAGCCCCCTAGAACTTCTTTACGCTTCAAATATAGATTCATTTAGAGGCAGTTGCTTATTGAAAGGCGACTTCAATTTACACCATCCGCTCTGGCAACCCTCATGGCGAAATAATCCATCCCCTGCAGCTGTAAAACTCGCAAATTGGGTGGAAGAAAACAATTTTAGCCTTCTTTCCCCGCCAGACATACCGACACATAATAGAGGTAATGTACTTGACCTAGCTTTAGGGCTTGGACCACTTTTCTTTAATATAAAGA
>CACM01000878.1:0-10449 GCA_000208805.1 Erysiphe pisi
CCACATTGTAGCCATTCAAGAACCATGGCAAAATCCTACGGAGAAAACTACATTAAAACACCCAGCATATCACCTAGTATTTCCAGGTGGCAGCAAGGGCAGAACCTGCACATACATAAGCAAGAACATAGCAGTCGACAAATGGAGAATAGAAAATACACCCGAGGGAGCTAATGGCGACATAACTTCTATAAGCATTGAGACTAATCAAGGCAAAGTATGGGTTCACAACATATATAATCCTCCGCCTCTCTCACACAGTAGCCGCGAAACAGGAACAATACGGTGGCTACCCTATCTATTAGAACCAGAAGGACAACACATATTGGTCGGGGTTTTCAACCTCCATCACCCTCTTTGGGGTGGTCAGGCAGTTTTTAAACACCATAAGATTGCAGACGATTTGATAGAAGAGTTATGTAAGCAAAATTTGGAACTTATCCTTCCTGAGGGCACAGTCACGTGGAAAAGTCGAGGAAGCGAGAGCACTATTGACCTAGTCTTCATATCCAAAAGTCTTGAAGACACAGTTCTAAGATGCCACCCAGTAGAGGAATTAGAAGCATCCTCAGATCATATTCCACTTATTACAAAACTTCGTATCGATGTGCCGGGAGCGACAGAGCCAAAATCTAGACCTCAGTGGAAGAGAGCTGACTGGAAAGCGGTAAACCAGATGCTAGAAATAAGACTAGAAAATCTAAAAAAACATCGCAGCCAACTAAATACCAGAGAAAATATCGATCAAATAGTAGCCACGATCACAACAATCATCCAGGAGATATCTGAAGAAGCAATACCCAAAGCAAAACCCTCGAAATATGCCAAAAAATTCTGGACAAAAGAAATTTCTCAGTGCGTAAAAGCGACCCGGAAAGCCAGAAGAACATGGACACGACTAGGCACAGAAGAAAGCTGGATAGAATACAATAAGGACGCGAATAGGAAAAAAAAACAAGATCAAAAAAGACAAAATGATTGGATGGAGAGCAGTTATTGCAGAGACCACGAATGATCCAAAAAAGATATGGCAAATGGCTAAATGGGCAAGGAAAGATAGAGATGAAAAACAACGACCTCCACAGATGCCCGACATAATGGATACGGAAGGAAAGTACCATACCCAGGATAAAGACAGGGCTACCGTTATGGCAGAACACTTCTTTCCCACACCAATACAAGCCAATATAGAAGATATCCCAGGCGCTATATATCGCGACGAGATAGATGCAGGACCTCAGTTTGTCACGAAAGCGGAGGTTGAAGATATACTTGGAAAACTACCAAGCGATAAGGCCCCAGGCCCCGACGGAATCCCAAATCGACTCTTAAAATTCTGTGAGAAGACCCTCAGCAAGATACTAACAGAAATTTTCAACGCATGCATCCTTCTTGGATATCATCCCAAAGGATTCAAAGAATCTATCACTGTCATACTAAGGAAGCCGCAAAAGGCAAGATATGACATACCAAAAGCATACAGACCCATTGCACTCCTCAATACAATAGGTAAAGTCTTAGAAAAGCTCATTGCCGATAGAATTTTGAAGGCTGCCGAGAAATTTCATCTTCTCCCGGATGAACAAATGGGAGCACGGCTCAATAGATCATCAATATCAGCAGTTGAGCTAATCATAGAGCAGATCCATACGATATGGGGACAAGACAAAAAAGAAGTTGCAACTTTACTTAGCTTAGACATCTCAGGCGCCTTCGATAATGTATCGCATGAGAGGCTAATCCACAATCTCAGAGAAAAAGGAATTCCAAGATGGATTTCCTGCTTCATAAGCTCCTTTCTGGAAGAAAGAAGCACAGCAGTTACCCTCGGTACATTTAAAGGAGATCAGATTCCCACAAGTACAGGAATTCCACAAGGCTCCTCCCTGTCACCCATTCTCTTCCTATTTTTTGTCAGCACACTTCTCCCAATGCTACATACATCCAAGTCCTCTGCAGTCGGATTTGTAGACGATACGAACATACTAACATGGTCTGACTCAACCGAAGAAAACTGCGCAATCATAGAAGATTAACACAAAAAGTGTGAGGAGTGGGCTAAAAGGCATGGTGCCCGCTTCGCACCAGAGAAATATCAGTTGATGCATTTCTCCCGGGCAAGAAAGAAAAAACATAACCTTACAGCTACTGTACAGATTCAAGGGCATACTAAAAATCCGCAGACATCTCTCCGTGTTTTTGGGATCTACTTAGACTCCAGATTAAACTGGGGTGCCCATATAAAGAAAGTCCAGCAGAAGGCCGAGACCAATTCACAGTCGCTAACTAGGCTCGTACAATCCACTTGGGGAGCGACTTTCCAAAAAGCCAAAATCATCTATATTGCAATCATAAGACCTACTATTACATATGGTTGCCCAGTATGGGCTCAGGCAGACAAGAAAAATAAGATCCGTAACAGAATGATCCAACCCCTAAATTCGATCCAAGGTAAGTGCTTGAGAAAAGTAACTGGAGCTTATACATCCACTAGTACCAAAGTAGTTAAGCATGAAACATCCATAATTCCAATAGATATTTACCTAAAACATGCAAGGATACAGCATGTAGGACTCTCACAACTCACAGAGGCACAGAACACTATAACCAAGGCCCGTAACAATTTAGAAAATGGCCAAGAACTAAAGGATCGAGATGATTGGGGAGAAATTTGCTTTGGAAAGGACTCCCAAAAAAGCAGAAATTAGCGATGAAAATAGCAGCTTATAAATGCTGGCAAGATTTGTGGCAACGAGTAAAAAGATGCCATGGAAGAGGTGGAAGAGGGGTAGCAGATCCAGAAAACTGGAAGCCAGCCAAAATACTGCAKAACCAAAAAACTGGCGAAGATATTTTAACCTTTAGTAACGCCCTGGTCACGTTGCATAAATGCCTAAGTAGGGCACAAAGCAGCCTGGCAATCCAATTAAGGAGTGAGCATATTGGACTCAATGCTTACCTCTACAGACGAAAAGTTCCCGGAGTCGAAAGTCCAAAGTCCAAAGTGTAAGTGTGGATACCCTTCGGAAAACGTCAAGCACGTGGTGATGTCCTGCCCTCTAAAGAGTGAAGGAAGAGCAGAAGTGTGGAGGAAGTCAAAAACCCGGTCATTCGAAGCTATGATGAGCAGCCCAGAAGATCCTAAAAGAATTACACAGTGGATTCTAGATAAAAAATGGTTCGAAAAATTTCGTCTGGTTGGGGGAGTGGAGAAGTTAACCCAGAGCAGAAACAAAAGGAGAGGAAAACGAGGGACAGGTGATTGAAGTGAAGGAATCCAGACTACACAATTCAGTGTTATTGCACTTCCTGTAGGTAACCTACAATTCTATAGAATAAACTGGGCAGATRCAAGGGGTTTTTACCAAAAGGTTTCCCTTCATGTAAATAATGAAGTAGACAGCACCTGCGTGGGCCATATAAGGCGCCAAATCAGGTTAATGAATAATAATAAATAAATAAATAAATAAATACAGAGTTATCCGAGACTTGACTGTACTTGAGCAACGTTTAATCAGTGATTTGGGAAACAAATATGACGTATTTAATAACGAATGAACGAACGCATACGCATATGTAGATATAACGTTCGGCCGGCTCGGACTAACGGAGGCATGCGTCAATCCTTTAGAGGCTTATAATGCTCTCCATCAGCCAGCCAATGACAACGGGTAATGGCTGCTTCTCCAAATTCTGTCCCGTGTTAAAGCCCAAGCTAATGACGCATCAAAAAAACAATCCTGAAAAGAACGCATGTCATCCCAGCTACGTCACTGGCCTGCGATACAACCAGTTGGCAGAGGCTAGTTGGCTCAAATCAGGCTTGTGCCAATGGGGCCTCTCACCATGCACGGGCCAGTCTGAGAAGCAAATTCAGTGAGACAAGTTTTGACATTTTACGTCCAACTAAAGGATCTGGCACCTTGTAAATTGAGACTATTTATCCTTTGCGACTTTGGTTGGAACACCTAGCCGGTCGACATTGAAAAAAAAAAAAACTAATAAAAAAATAAAGATCCTCTATTTAAGTATCCTATCGTGGACAAAAAATAGATGCATATATGACTTTCCTTGACTTTATCAAAAGGGAAATTTTGCGCTTTTCCTTCAGCAACAAACAACCTGGGGAAATCCTACTAGCTCTTACTTCTATTATTGCAGGCTACAAGATTCATCGGCACCTATATGTCATATTTCACTTTACTCTGGCTAGAATTATTTTTTATCTTCAAATCTGAATTCTTGGAAATAAAATCCATTTCGGAATTATATCTCTGTTTTTCCAATTCCTATAAGTCAAATACCTACTGTTGAAGTAATGTCATTAGCTAGTTTAATTATCAATTTTATGAAAGGAGCCCCAAAGCTCGAAGAGTCGTCATACAGCCAATGGAGCGCAAAATTTCTAGATGTACTCACTATTTTTGATTTGACTGATTATGTCTTGAAGACGAAAACCGAATTGCATGATCATCAAGAGAAGACAATTTCTGCCTCGGATCGCGAGGTTCAAAGACAAGATCAATGTATCAGATTTGCTATCTGTCAATTAGTTCCTGATAAAGTATTTCATCTGGTTGACTTAAATTTTACTTCAAAAAATGTTGGGATAACCTAAAGCAATTTTACTGTCCTAATCCGATGAAAAATTTAGATGAATTTTTGGAAGAATTTTGGCAGCTTGAATCAATTGACGATGTCAGCGTTGATGTACTTATCCAGCAGCTTTCAGATATACGGAGCAATAGTATTATAACCAACAACAGCTTTTGTGGATATGTTCTAAGATCATGAAAGCTTGCAATGAATAGAATGACTCGTTACCCATAAGATATGTTTGTATACGGTGGCAATTCTTTTTTTCAACAGCACTAATTCCTTTGGCTTCGCTCAGAGCCTCGCATAATGGCATCTATCTCACTTCACATGATAAAAAAGACACACTGGTATATGTCTACAAGCAATCCTTCAAATTCGCGAGATTTTCAGAGACAAAACAAATGTAAGGTTGGTAGTTTTGAAGTTAAAGACTTTACTGTCTCTCTGTTATGTCTTTGAAACAAGTCACACGATCCTTGAAGGCTTTTAACAGAACCTAAAACAACAACACACCCTGGGCAGAATACAGAAAAAAGTAATCAAATAAAGTAAGGGCTAGTTATTGCAACAAAGTTTTCACCGAGAGATTCCCTGTCATTATGATCTTAGTGACGCTAATTTCTGTTTTAATTATCGCTCTTCGAATGTGTATCTAATACAGTTGGCTACATATATTCAAGAAATAAATATCAAAAACAGTTAACATGACGAGCCTTCAATCTTCTTCTATAATAGTTGGGCCCCAAGACACTCAATTTTGATCCAACAAAGTTAGTGAACCAAGCATGTCAAAAATAATAGAAATGTGAGGCGTTAGATTAGTTGACATCTATAATCATTGACTATGAGGGCAATTAATGTTTGCTAGACCTATAATGATACCCTTAATGAATTTTGCGTTAATCTACCACATAAGATCTCAATGTCCGTTTCTATCTTAGGTAATCCCGTTATGCAGCCACATAAGGTATGGAAATCGCTCAATTTGATTAAGCATTAGCTCAACAGGAATCTAGATAGGCACTGGTGAGCCTCAGGTCTTCATGAGTCGAAATTTTTTCATGTAAAAATAGGACTGGCAAGCCTTTGGGCGTCAGATCGACTTCGGCATCGATTAAAAACTAATCAATGCAAATGAGAATATTCCATCTTTTTTCATTCCATTTAAAACTTAATTAATCTAATAAATGTTTTGATTCTTTACTATCAATCGTTGATTTCCCTAGAGCTGGATTATTTTTTTTTTTTTTTACGACCCTCTAGTAAGTGTATTTGTCTTCTTTTTTGTATTATTACTCCGTGGATGATGTTCATTATCGCTATTTTCTCTTAAATCAATAAGTAACTGATCATCTTTAGTAGATTTTTCTTGGAGATTTGTTGTGCTATCTTGAGAGCACAAATTTTTTGGCATGAATTTGGAATTAGCTGTATTTTTTGTCTTAAGACAAATCAGGCTCTGGGTTAGTTGTTTCGATGATCATTTGTGATACTTTTCCTGTCATTCGTTGGCCATTTCGCACAATAACACGTTTGTGGGAATCATGGTATTCAATCGGAGAATTAGCAATTTTGTGGTCATCTCTTACTTTCTGCTGCTCTAAAATTTTCTGATCAGCTTTACAGGCATCCCATCTTCTCCAATTGTTATGATTTTGGGATGCTTTTTTAACATGGCTTTCTTGGCGACTTATTTGGCTCGCTTTGTCAAAATCTTGAGCTTTTAATTTAATGCCTTTTTTTATAAAATTGGAATCACTCATACGATCTGTAGTTGACTTCTTGGAAATTTTTGTTTCAACAAGCTTCATAGAAATTTCTTTGATATGATGCTTTTTTCTCATCTGAAAAAAAATACTAAGCATCCTGTCTTTGTATTTTGTGATTCTGAATTGATTTTTAGGCCATCAATTTCATAGAATTTACGTCTCGCTGATCACATATATCACAAAAGCACGGAATGCTACATTTGCGTGAACACAAATGGCCACAAATCAAAGTAGCAGAGCATGGTTCTGTACATATAGTAAGATTTTCATGTTCCAATGCATGGCACTTTAAAGGACATTTATGGTGACATGGAAGTGGACCTCTATCACAATTTAGTGTGCATCCCCCAGAAAGCTTGGCGAGATCTCGAGCCTCACGGATCATGGTAGTAGTTTGGTGCCGAGAACAGGTAATTGGCAAGCCTTCATCCAAGTTATACCTTCTTTGGGAGCCCATATGTAGTATTAAAGGTAGCCATAGTGGTTCCCGGCCAATATTTGAATCATCCGATTCGCTAAAAGTAAGTGTCACGCTATTTCCAAAAAGATATAAGCCACGACGAGCCCTAGAAAGGGCAACCACCAGCCGATTCTTGTTATCTAGAAATCCTATACTTTGCTGTGTATTGCTACGAACTAGTGAAAGCAATATCACATCATTTTCCTCGCCTTGGTAACCATCGACTGTATGTACATTAAAGGATATAATATCAGCTAGGGTCGCATGGTTTCTCAGATTTTTTAAAATTAGATTTTTTTGTCCTTTGTAGAACTAGAATAAATAGCATTAGTATGAATGTAAAATTTCATATTTTGGCTTCGCCAGAGGTACTCACTGTCAGTATGGTAATCTTAGAGGAATCAAGTCCATTTAAGTAAAGGTAATTAAAGAATGCAACTACCATTTCAGCTTCATCTTCATTGTAGCAGCTTCCATCGAGGTTTCGGGCTTCTGGCCAGTTGTGATGAAAGAAATAAGTATCTTTGCCACCCATACCGGGTATAGGAGGTCTAGCAACATCACGATCTAGAACGATTTCATGATCATAGAGGTTTTTATAGAATGGGTTTGGTTCTATACATAATAGCTTACGAATCTCCTTTATCATTCTTCGCTGTCTCTTGAGGATTACATACCCAAGATTATTATTTATAAGACGTTCAAACATTGAGACTTTCATATTATATGGTTCCTCTTCCAGGCTTCGAATGGTACATGAAGCTTGAAGTTGTTGATGATCTCCAACCATAATTATTTGTTGAATACTTTCGGGCGTTCCAGCCATTACTTTTCCCTCAAGAGTCTCGGCGGCCTCTTCAATAAGTAATATACGTGGTTGTAATGCTGATAGCAGTCCACGGTATTTCGCAAGTCCACTTGTGGTACATCCGATTACTTTAATTTCGATTTGAGTCAAAAGTTCAATATTACGCAATGCCTGTAAGATATCAGTGGAAATTTATTAAATCCAAGTTTTCTCTCATACCCTTGCAATCTGGAATTCATGTATAAGTTTTTGATACTCTTTTAGAGCAGATTTAAAAGTTTTCAGTATGCATGAATTGACTCGCATTTCAAAGTAACGATAAGCTATTCCACGCTCATTTTCATGAATTTCATAGATGTCTTTGATCTTAGATAGACGCTTCCTCCACTTTTTTGAATCTATTGTACCCACATGCCTACCAGTATATTTTCGTAAGTATGGAATCCATGATCCAATCAGTTCTCCAGAAGTTGAGATGAGTTGATCGTCTAAATCTTTATCTATATCCATTACAACTATTCTCTTTTCGTACTCGGAAATATCTTCCTCCAGAGGTAGTCCGAGATTAACTGGAGAAGCTCTCTTAATACACATAATCTGGTTATCTCCCAACCCTAAAGATATTTTTTTAATCTAAGAAGATATAGCAGTGAATATTTACTTACAACTTACGACCTCGTTTTCCGAGTTTTCATTACCCACCCAGTTTGCTGCTGAAAATGAATCACGCTGCTTTTCAGTAATAACTTTGCACTCAATAAGTTGATCAAGTGTAAGAAGATCATCTGTTAAAAGAGGGGCAAGTATAGCTTTTATTTTTTCTACAAGCCTACTGAACTCTTTCTTACACTTGCCCATTCCTCCATCTCTTCCTCGGACCTGGTTGGACATGTGAAGCTCATATAAGGTCCGCTCACGAATATGCGTGTTTGTACGAGCGGACTGTCCACCCAGTCTTAAAATGTTGGGTTCAAATTTCATAACATGGTTGAGTAGTTGATCAAGTGCATGATTTGTTTGGGCAGCCACGATAATTGGGGGGTCTCCATGACGTAAGTTACTGATCATGAGCCCCAGAGCTGATACTGAGACGTGTGTCTTTCCAGTTCCTGGAGGTCCTTGTACTATTGCAACGCTCTGGGTAATCATGGCATGAAGTGCTTGCATTTGCGACTCATCCATTCCGATGTCGAGTTTAAAGGGGAAATCATGGAGGACATTTACATTCAGACTTTCACAAGCTCTATTCTGACTAGTCTTTATGGCACTATTTGTACCATAATCTCTAAGCCATGTGAAGTCTAAGCAGGGCTGATCTAGTAAATATTGAGGAGCTTTCACTGACTGGTCAAGAAAAACAATCTCATTTTGCAGGGGGAACCTAAAATTTGTTAGCATCCCTGATGTAAATAAATTCTTAAAATCTCATATGTAAGGGCTCAGAACTTTTCAGTTACTAGTTTTTGCATAGCAACTAACATATGCCGAGAGGCTTCGAAATAGCCCTCGCGAGCCTCAATCATCACATACTCTTTTTTCAAATTAGCTTGTATTATACAACGTATTCATTTGGCCCTAAACATACTTTCATGTGGGTCAAGCTCAATCATTTCGTTGTCTCCAAAAAAGAGATCAATAGTTGGAGGACTTTGATCTAGACCACCTTCTATAGAGCGTCCCGCTACAACGGCAACCCTGCAATCTGTTTTAAATAGATTGTTGGAGTTACTTAATGCCACAATACTGCCTTGTAATAAACGTCTAGACTGCTCCCAACGCACTCTTTTTTCCGAACGGTCTACACAAAATTCAACTCGACATGCTGCACCTTGTCTTGTGAGAAACCATCCGGTGATAGTAACCTTCAGGAATTAATAATTTGAAGCGATTTACGAGATATTTCTAACAATAATAGATTACCTCAGTATAAATATATATCTGATCTTCTTCAAGCATATTGGGCCTACGCTTAAAAGCTTGCACCGCATTCCGAAGAGATGCGATTGCGTCTTCACGTAAAATTTTGTAATGGGCCGCTATGTATTCCTTTGTTGATTGCCAGGGGCGATTGACGACATTTTGAGGAAGTTCGGGATAGTAAATAGGGTCATTTTGATACTCATTCCAATCTTCGGACTCTAGGGAAAAATTTTGCGAGTTCCCAACGCCCATAATTTCTTCACTTCTCGGAACATCTGGCAAATTCCTCCATGAATCTTCTATAGGTAGCTCATCAATAAATTCCTTAACCTGATAATGCGCTTTTAAGATATTATATGCCTGACTAGTTGTAATTTTAGAATGAGTTAAACTATCAGAGACAATTTGTGTCTCTTCTGTGGCATTAAGAAAAGCACCCCCTCTTTTGGTGCCAGCAAGAGGATGCATTTGCTTCACATTCGTGAATTTCTCCTCTTAAGTGTTGAAGATTGCGATATTCTAGGTATTTTTTACCATTAATAGACTTTTGATTGTACCAATTACCCAGCTTGGATTTAAGCTTCAGCTTCGGTGGGTGAAAGTTTATCTATACTTGGTGGTTCTAGCCAAGAAAGAATTAACGATAATTTGGAATAAAAGGTTTTATCATTTTGATTCTCTTCAGTTTACTTTTGGTGAAGAATTCTTTAGGAAGATTATTATTAGTTCTTCCAGTGAAACGATGATTTCCCTCTCAAAGATAGGCGAATGTTAATATTCACTTGTCTTTGTGGCCCTTTGAGTAACAACGATCAAGAACGCTACTGCGACATTCCATTGCTTACGATTTATGTCATGCATAATATGCATCGATATTCGGATAAATTCTTGAT
>CACM01000873.1:0-10638 GCA_000208805.1 Erysiphe pisi
TTTKCTGATGGTCAGTGTTTGATTGAAAGGGTATCATTTCCATTTGAGAGGTTTGTGTTCCTTCTTCAGTCGGTAATGGATAAGCTAACTGTAGCTGCGTTGCTGGAACAGGTGATGATAGGGTTTGTAATTCTTCATAGAGTGGCATATCATCAGCTGTTGCTGTTGACTGTAGGGAATGGTAAGTATTTGTTGGTATGAGTGAAGTACTTTCTATCAAGACTGGACTAGTAGAATTAGGTTCTAAAAATGATGGATCAGTAATCATGCTTTCTTGTTCTGGTGGTGATTTGCTAGTAATTTCTTCTAACGGAGCTGATTCGATGGCTGAGTCTTCTAATAAACTTGGGTCAGTCATTGTGCTTTCTAGTATAGGTCGCTCAAGGGTAATTTTTTCTGGTGGAGGTGCCTTGGCGGCTTTGTCATCTGGTGAAGGTGATTGATGCTCCCCCTCAAACTGTGAAGCAGTTTGGTTAATACTAGTTAGAGGTATAGACGTTTGTTGAGTGATTGTATTAAAAATTGGAAGAGGGTTACTAAGGTAGTTTGGAGGTCGTTCTTGATCTTTGTGGATGTCCTTATCTCCAAACATTAAGTCTTCATTAAATGTTGCATGCGGTGTAAAGTTTACTGACCATTTTGATCCTTTGCTGAATGCATTTTGAGGGTGATATATGATGAAGTTTTTAGATGTATTTTGAAAGCCTAAAAACCAGCCTTTTGTTGCTCTTGGTTCAAACTTTCCAGGTTTAGGAGTTATAAGTTTATAAGCTCTACAGCCAAACCGTGGCATGTTACTGAAGTCGATTTGATCTGTGTGTGGTTGATTAAGGCTTTGTAAGAAGTCTATTAATGGTACCTTTTTAGTTCGTAGACAGTATAGTCTGTTGGTGATGAAGCACGCATGTTGAACTGCCCATGGCCAAAATTTTGAGGGCATTTCTGCGTCAATAAGCATCGATCGTGCTACTGTTAGAATAATTTTATTCGATGATTCTGATACCCCGTTTTGCTCAGGTGTGTCGGGAGCTGAGACTTCTATGCGTATACCATGGCGGTCACAATAATCTTTGATTCTAAAAAATTCTGATCCTCCATCTCTGGATATAGCACGTACCCTTTTGCCATGCTGATGGTGTTGACCCTCTATCCATTGTATGAGGAGAGGTGCTATTTGGTCTTTAGTACTAGTAGTTATCACCCATCGCATGCGTGTTTTTGCATCAGTAATGATTGCTGCATACTGCTCTCCATTAATAGCAGCTACAATTTTTCCAACAGTATCGATGAATATTTCATCTAGTGGGTCATTTGGAGTTAGTCTTGATTCTCTTGAGACAAACCTTTGCGCTTTACTTAGATGACATGTCTCACATGTTGAAAGATCACTCATTATTATTTCTTCAAGACCTTTGGAGCGCTCAGCTGTTTTCTTTAAGATAGTTTGACCTATGTGGCCTAGTCTTTGATGCCAGCGTTGCGCGTTTGCGGTTGGTATTCTTGCAATACTTGGGGCAGCTATTGTTAGTGAAAGGTTATTTTCTTTATGATTAAGTGGATGTATGTAGAATACATCATTTTTTCTAACAAGGTGGGCTACTGGTCTGTTAGGCTTTTCATTCTGCTTTTGAACTAGTAAAGATTTACTATAGTCAGGGACAATGTCAGAGAACCTTTCCAGTCTTCCAGCTGAGACAATGTTACAAGACGAGTTAGGGGAGTAAAGGGCGTCAGTTAAATGGAAAACATTTTTCCCAAAGCTTAGTTGTGCGTTGCCTTGTTCTAGCAAGGATGCGGCACCAACTGCTTGATCGAATTTGAAAGGTTTTAAGCAAGGTTTGAGGTCACTGAAGAACTTTTTGTGCGAAATGAAGTGGTGAGATGCACCGGTATCATAGATTGTAAGGTTTTCATTAATTCGTGCGGATTTAATTACAAAACTTTCTTCGTCACTATCTGTATCCATAGCGATTGCAGCGTTCTTCCCCTTTTTCTTCTTTTTGATTGCTACCTTTCATTTATTTTTAATTCTGGATGCTGTATAAAGCAATCCTTGTTCTTGTGCCTATGTCGGCATTTTTTGCAGTATGCGTTAGGATCAAGACGGTTTTCAATTGAACCGGTAGCAGCATATATCATGCTGGTATGGTGTGCTCGGTTTGCTGCAGTTGCTCTAAGAGAAGACATAATTAGTTGTATAGGAGCAAACTGGTTGTTAGATAGTAAAACTTTAGTTTCTCTCCATGTTGCAAGCCAGTCCACGTGCTTAGTTCCAAGAACGAAAATTGCTGCTGCTAAACCCGAGTCGACCCTGTATATATTACTAGATCCAAAGGCATTGTCTGTACTAAAAGCGTCTGCGGCATTATTCACGCTTTGGAGAGAGGTGAGGAATCTGTCAATATATTCGTCGGCTTTGTCGACGAATCTCACCTGTAGGAAGTTTTCCAATGCTGCAACGTAAGGCTCAGTTGCAGTTTCTTGCCTAGTGCTGGCTACATTATCGTATAGTTGCTTTGCTGTCATGTGCTCACATGATTGTGGACACTGCGTACTACTAAGGCGTGTTATGATAATGTTTTTAGCTTCTATTTCTTCTAATATCCACTTTTCCAGGTTTTCAATGTATATTGCTGTTAATTCGCCGTTGTTCATTGCATCTGGATCATTAATAGATGGATCCAATGGCATAGTTGCTGGTCTGATCCCTGGTATATTGTGAAACACGTGACCAAGCACGTTCCTGCGCGCTAGTTTTGCTTGCAGCGCTGCTTTCCATTGGATGAAAGAAACTCCATTTTCAAGAATCACGGTGCTCTTGTCATTCGTCATTGTGCTTATCTCACGTTAGCAACTCTGAGCTGAGCTACAGGAAAGCCCCCGAGCTCATAACCTGTTACAGTTATGAATGAGGAAGTAGTGCAAATGACGCTGACCTTATGAGTATAGTGTGATAATTGATATTGTATCTGAATTGTTTATAGCTAATATAGAAGAGAAGTGTATGTTGATTTTATCTATGGTTCTATGTGTGAAGGCTATACTAATTGATATACATATAGGTGATACAGCGTAGTTACACCTTTCTCTTACTTTAAACAGATCGCTAATTGTTACAGACTTTCGAGCAACTATAAAATGGGACGAAACCTCATGGTTTCATACTTGTAACATACATCCAATGGAAAACACCAGTTTTCAACTAACTTCGCTACACACAACATGTRRTGGTCWAGCSRCTGCCGCMCAASASATGGATGATTTTTTTCTAGATAAGAATGCAGAACAATCAGCTGCAAAACTTCTGTATGCATGTAGACAGTTTAAGGACGAGGCATTGTCATCGTTTCTTCGCTTTCAACAACTTCTTGCACGAATTCCAAACTCCACAACCGACGATAAGCAGAAGCTATATCAGCAAATCAATTCCCTGAATCAAGCAACTTAAAATTACCTGAGAGGTTGGGATCATCCTGATAGTCTTCTAGGTTTTATAAAGTATCTCTCTATTGTTGGCTCTCAGATTGAAAGAGTAGGCCTAATAAAGGCTAGAGTATATCTTACCGGACAGGCTGGCATCTTTGACGATGGAACTAGGGGAATTGCTGGGGGCAAATTTTTGGGTGGTAACCCTACTACACTTCTTCCTTGACCGTCAATCAGTACTGGTAGTATAAAAGATTCTGATGGTGTTATTCGGATGATAGGAGTAAATAAGGTTTGAGCTAAATGGGTTTCTCAAATTGAACTTGATCGACGTAAAGCAGAGGTTGTCTGCATTAGATGATGAAAAAAAGGCCATATGATCAGCAAGTGCCGTTTTCTTCCTGCTCAACGGCCTGAGACTGGAGTCAGCTCTGCGAAAGCTGAAGAAGAGCTTTCACAAGCTGATTTGGGTGTTGATATTGAATCTCAGGCGTTAAAAGAGTAGCCTCCGGACAAAGTCGTCTCCGGGGGCCAGATAATAGAGTTCGTTGTACAAATTTAAATCCCCAATCATTTAAAGATAAACCAACAGAAAAATTCATGAATAGAAGTTCTTTCGTAATTGATACTTTAATTAATGGTATTTATTCAGTGCCCACTTTAATTGACAATGGATGTGAGTGTCTTTCCGCTGTAAACGACTCTATATTACGCAAAGTCAATCTACCAAGAATAAAAGTAGCTCCTCGAAAACTTACGGGAGCGGCAAGCGGCAATTCAAAACTAGAAAATATGATAACGGAGATGACAAGGTTTGAACTTGATATTGACGGGTACCAAAAGACATTGTATGCATACATAATTCCTCATTTATCGTATGAACTCATTCTTGGGAAACCCTGGATGGAAAGGGAGGACGTATTACACCATGCTAAGGAGCATTATATGGAAATTCGTGAGGCGTTAGTAGATGACCGACCTCTTAGAGTCCGAGAGAAAATGTCTCAGATGCAGTTATTACAAGCAAATCCGAATATAAGTAGCCTTTCTGCCGGGGTTTTTATAGCTACACTGAAGAAAATCCGAAAATCACAAGGCAATACGTCGTCAATACTGTTCTCGGTAACTCTATCCGATATTCAAAAAGCACTTGCCCCAACTAAAAAATCAGCGACTAATTTAGAAAGACTTCCACCACAATACAGAAAGTTTGCCAAGTTTTTTAAGAAAGAAATTACCGACAAGCTCCCTCCTCACAAGCTCCCTCCTCATAGGCAAAACGTTGACCATGAAATAAAGATAGAGCCTGATAAAAAAGTCCCCTGGGGTCCTTTATATGGAATGTCGAGGGATGAGCTATTGGTCTTAAGAAAAACCTTGACAGAGCTGCTTGATTAGAACTAAATACGTGCAAGTAGCTCTCCTGCGGGAGCTCCTGTATTGTTTGTTAGAAAACCTGGTGGAGGCTTACGTTTTTGCGTTGATTATCAGGCTTTGAATGCTATTTCCAAAACAGATCGTTATCCTCTACCCTTAATAAAAGAAACTTTAGCGAAATTAAGTAAATCAAAATGGTTTACCAAGCTAGATGTACGAGCAGCCTTCCATAAATTACGGATTAAACAAGGAGATGAATGGAAGACTGCATTCCGAACTCGGTTTGGCCTATTTGAGTGGCTAGTCATGCCATTTGGATTAAATGGAGCCTCTGCTACATTTCAGAGGTACATTAATGGAACTCTGCACGAATATCTTGATGACTTCTGTTCGGCATTTGTAGATGACATCCTCGTTTATACCAATGGAAATCTAATAGAACATGAGAGACATGTAAATATGGTTCTTCAGAAACTGCAAGATGCCGGTTTGGGCTTAGATCTGGATAAATGTGAATTTAGTGTAAAGAGAACCAAATACCTAGGATTTATAATATCTAGTGAAGGCTCAATACCATCTATAAAAATGGATCCAGAGAAGATAAAGGCAATTTCCGAGTGGCAGGCACCAACGACAACAAAGGGCTTACGAGGATTCTTAGGTTTCGCCAATTTCTACCGGAGATTTATTAATGGCTATTCGAAAATCTATGCACCTCTAACATTCCTAACTGGAAAGGGCACACCTTGGAAATGGGGGTTGGAACAACAAGAGGCCTTTGAGACTCTCAAAGCTAGGTTTGTAGAAGAGCCAGCCCTTGCTCAATGGGATCCGGATCGAAAGACCATGTTGGAGGCAGACAGTTCGGGGTACGCATTAGGTGGTTGTCTGCTCCAAAAATAGGAAAATGAAGACTGGATACCCGTAGCTTATTACTCTAGAAAGCTAACTGGAGCGGAAATGAATTATGAAATTCATCACAAAGAACTTCTTGCTGTAGTTGCGTATATAAAATAATGGGATGCAGAGTTTAGAGGGCTTTCGGATCCATTCAGGATATTAACAGACCATATGAATTTGAAATATTTCTTAACCACAAGGAAGTTGATGGAAAGACAAACGCGTTGGGCTGAATTTCTGTCAAGATTCAGGTATACAATAGAGTACAGGAAAGGTGCAGATAATGAACGCGCAGATGCGCTATCGCGTAGGGAGCAAGATAAGCCAAAGGATGGAGACCCTCGTCTTTTAAGCCGAGAACGGCAAGTGTTGACACCTGTAAATATCAGAAAGCTCCAGTTTGACAATCTAGGAATTGCGGAAGGACATGAAGTCTTTACTAATAAAGACCTGCAAGCACTTTGGAACGAGGGAATTCAGGCCGATCAAACTTTCATACATATTGTTCGAGCAGTTCTAGATGGTGAGCGCGCATGGCCGAGAGAAATTAAGTTAACAATTGAGGGATCAGATGAGCCTAAGCCCTTGAAAGCTATGATCGTAGCGTGCACATTCGATCCGGAAAAGGGTATACTCTTGTATCAAGGGCGGATTTGGGTGCCACACTATAAGCCCTTGACAACTGCTATAATACAGAATATCCATGACGCAACTACCTCTGGACATCCCGGAAGAGATGCTACATTTGGAACATCCACCTTTGAAATTAAAACTAAGCCTATGACTTCTAGCCAATCGTTGAGAGGATCGCTTTGAGGGGAAGATGGGCCAGGATATGATGGATGCTAGTCATTATGATGGATGCCAGTCATTATGATGGAGGTTAAAGTCCCCTGCTAATATCAAATTCGAGCGAGGGAAACCATTAGTTGAAGAAAGGAGAAGATTGACGCCGGCACCTGAATTATTTGATCCAGGCGGTGCGTTGTACAGATTAAGTATAGAAATTTGTGAGCTCCGGGGCGGTTGGATAGTAAGAAGTAATAGGTCGCTTACTTCTACTTCTGTCAGTTCGGGGGGACGTTCTTGAAAAAATTTGCAGTGTGATTCTTTTCTTGTATAGGTGATGACTCGAGGTCTAACCGACCGTTCATCAGTTGGGGTGAAACAGTCAAAAGCTGGGTGTCTTCGTGTGATCTTCCTTCTAATATTTATAAATATATAAGGCTCTTGAATTAATAATATATCGATGTTTGATTTAAAGGCAACAGTAAGTGCAATTTCGTGGGCAGCAGAGCTGCGGCCCACATTTATTGATAGGATTTTAAATGTTCCAGTTGTACTATTCATTCATACGATTTGGACTGTTTTGGGGGGTTCTGCTGCGAGAAAGGGTTGATAATATAGCAAATCTACCACGAGCCGGTGTGGGTGACTCAGTAAACAGCCTTCTTACGGTACGAGGAGTTGTTTGATTCTCAGTTATTTTGTCAGTAGTTACTATTTGTGTAGGTTGAGTTGATTAGATCACATCACAATGTGCTTTTCTCAGGCGCATTCTAGCAGCAGATGCTACTTGACGAATGTGTGCTATTTCAGCTTCAGAGGGTAATCTATTATCTTTTTTAGGTCTGATGAAACATTCCAGTGAGTCTGCTGGGGTGAGGCCCATGGCAGTTCACACATTTCGGAAGACATTGGTGAGGTCTTGATGGGTGATATGTAGTATTTTCCTTTTCGCTATGTTGGGTGGAACCGCAAATGCGACAGCGAGCAGTTCTTGTGCACGTTCGCTCATTGTGCCAACCAAAGCACTATCCGCACTGGGGAATTTTGGTCTTTTTCTGTAGGAGTTTAGTGTACACATGTACGCCGAAAAGAGGGAGAATTCTTGATGGATTCGCCGTATCTTTGGGAAACAAGACGACCCAGTTCCTTTGACTAAGGTGCTCTGACCCGTCAATATCGCGAGGCACAAGGACGTTTACAGGAGCTATTTGGATATGACTTTGAACTGCTTCAGCAATGACCTCTTTTGTTATATTTACTTGAACTTTTGCCGAGCCATTAAAGCCCGTATATGATCGGGGAATGCCAGACAAGAGATATGCCTTATAGTTTGTTGGTTTCACTACTTTGCACTCTCCACTGGTCGAAAGGTATGCCTCTATTTCGCTTATACGGTTGTTAAGTGTGTCTAGCAGGTAGAGACATGGGGCAGATGGCAAAGCCTATTTTTATTGTTTGAATCTCACGAATGAGGTTTTCCTTTAAGGTGTTTAGATCTAGCATCACAGCATAAGGCGACATTTTCTGTGCTGGGTTTTCTTCAGACTCGAACAAAAAGACGATAATCTTCGGCTTTTTTTTTGATGGTAATGGATGCTGAATCTTAGGCGGCGGGGCTTTGGTAACAGCGGCAAAGGTAGGTTTTTTTGGGAGGGGCAACACTACAGAGGGGTTTGTACTTTTTTTTAGTGTCGTTTGGCCCTGATTTTTTTTTCATTCATATTAACGTATGGGGGAGGTGGACAAGATGTGCCTTTGACGTGGCGTTCAAAGTGTTTACGAGCGACAATGTTCAGGTCAGCTATAAATTCTCTGAAGGGATTCTCGAGGTGTATGGGAAGATCGCTACTAGCTTTAGCATCATCAAAGGTTTTTGCTATGTTTCCAAACAGAAGTTTGGCTTCTTGTCTTCTGTTTTCTGCTGCGAAAGTAGTTGACAGTAGGATTTCTGTCAAAGACTCTCCACTGTCTATTGAGGCAGGGCAAGTTGAAAAAGGGGGAGGGTGTTGAGTAAGAGGGAGGGAAGGGAGGTTGAATGTAGAATTGGAATTTTGGGTCATAGTTATGAATGTCGATGTCTGCAGATCATATAAATTACCTTGCTTTTTCTTTAGAGATGAGGTCTAATCACAATCATGTGGAATGTCGTTCAAAAAAGAGTTGCGACAAATCATTAATTTCTAAATAATTAATGTGATGAGCAGATATCTTACGGAACAACAAAACAATCACAGGGTAGATTGAATGAAATGATATACCATCAAGGCTTTTCTATGAAGTACACTTTAGATTATTATGTAGCGTTGAGAAGTTCATTCGTTAATTTTATTTGAGATAATGAGCCATTGGTTCAAATTCAGCAAGATATCTCTACCAGATTTCAATGGTAGATGATTAGAGGGCAATAAAGACACGCTCTGATGACCCAAAGTCTATGAGACTTCTTCAGAATGATCATTGATAGTTAAAAAATGATTACAGGCGACGAAAAATCAGTCTAATTCAAAGTGGTATTTTCTAGACGCGAGCCTTCCAGGCACAAAATCTTGTTATCTAGTTGTCTAAAACAAACTTTTCATTTTGTCAATACTGGATTAGTTACATAGACAGCTAATGACTTTGGCAAAAAAGGTGAGTAGGCCTCAGTGTTTATTATGCATCCCTCTATTAAATTATTTTTATATCATAGATTGTCACAAAATAAAGATTACGCTTTGCTTACTTCAATACTATGACCAATTTCTCGCGAGTACAAGTAATGCCCCTTTCACGAAGCCAATGTTGGTAGATATCCACATGCTTTAGCTTTGTTTGAAAAATAGGATCTTCCCTGTTCAAAAAGCATAGAGTCTGAATGTTATCGTTATATATTTCAATTTCTTCGTTTATGTTAAATTTGATTGCTGTAAACAATCGTTGCATCCAAATCAATTCCTTTGTGGCATTAGAGAGGGTCAGGAGTTCAGCTTTTGCTAATGATGTAGTTACTGTTGCCTGCTTACTCGAATTCCAATGTATTGGCCCTCCAAAAGCATTAAAACGAAACCTTGAACACCTTGGCGATCAAAAGTGTTACCAAAAGCAGCATCTGCTGAGCAATTTAGAATATTAGAGGATTTTGGACCAGAATATTCAATGCAAAGCTTCTTTGTGCTAAAAAGATAAAAGAAACAATGATCCACTGCCTCCATGTGTAGTGTTCCGGGATTAGTCATAAATTCGGCGAGTGGCTGACACCTCGTGAAATATCTGGCCTCGTCACGCCAGATGCGTAGATCAACGATTCCCATATACTTTTGGTACAGCTTTGTTTAATCTTCAGAAGACTTAATATCAAATTTAGGCAGCTTATCATTTATAATTGAGGTATTAATTTGTCGTCCTGGTTTGTCATAGCAAAACTTACGGCAGATGATTTCAACATATGCCTCTTGGCTAGGCCACAGCTTTCTTGAGGATCTATCGTGCTTAAATTTTAGGCCTAAGAACCATTCAAGGTCGTCGACAACTTGGAATTCATATAAATTAGAGAGGTTTTTCATCAGTTTAAGAACACCCGAACGTTCAGCGGCAGGAAACATAACAACAATATCACCAACAAAGAAGAATTCAATGATTCATTGATAGTCGGTGAACACACAAGGTTAACCAGGAATTTGGATAAATCCTGTATCTCGTAGAGTTCCGGAGAGTAATTTAGGCCACAGCTTGGGAGATTTCCGCAAACCGTACAGGCCACAAAGTAATTTTAGAACAAATCCTTTTTTTATTTAAAACCTGGCGGATTGTACAGAAATATTTCATCATCTAATGGCGAATTGAAGAAAGCATTCACAGCATCTGCCTGAATAGACTCGAAATTAAATAGGCTACTAGAGCCATTATAAGTCGAAAAACTTGAAATGCCAGGGTGGCTGCATAATTTCCCTAGTCAGATTTGGGTTGGAGACCACCTCTAACACAAATTCTGGCTTTAAACTTCAAAAGATAGCAAGCATCGTCGAACTTATACTTAAAGACCCGTTTTAGCGGTATTGGATTTGTAGAATCTTTTGTTTAACATATTAGAAATTATTCTTGGCCATCAATCCTTCGAGCTCAACTAACATAGCATCATGAAATGACCAAGAATATGGGTTGCTTTTG
>CACM01000868.1:0-10459 GCA_000208805.1 Erysiphe pisi
CGTGAAACCGATAATGACATTGCAGAAATCGTTCAGCGCACTCTTCTGCTTTCATGGAAGACATAGCTTCCAGTGTGACACTTTTGAGTAGTCTGTCTGTGATTACCATTAGGAATCTAGGGTCGTCCTTATTCTTAGCCGGCAGATCAGTCATAAAATCTATTGATAGCTCGCTATGAAATCTGTCAGGCACTGGAAGTGGGAGTAAAAATCCTTTCTTCTTTGATCTCCAAACATGTGATCGTCCACAGACATCACAATTCCGACAAAATTGGCGGACCATTTGAGTTATACCCGGCCAATAAAAAGAACGAGACAGAATTGCGATAGTACTATTTCGACCGGGGTGACCAGTAACATGTGAGTCGTGTGTTTGTTGGATTAATTTAGTGCGTAAAGGCTCCCAGTTAGGCACCCAAAGTCTATTTCTGAAGCATAATGCTCCTCGTCCATCAAGCTGGCATTCCGATGAAGATACTTTCAAGTTCAATGAAGATGGGAACGTTCTTTGACCGCGCCAAAAAACCTTATAAATCTCGACAAATGATGGATCATTCTCAATAGCAACATCCCACAAATTTATCAAATGATTATCTTGAAAGAGGACACTCCCATCTGGTATTTTCATTATCTCAACGCAGTTCAGCTCTTCCGATTTTGTAGTAATAGTTGGAGTTGGATGTAACCATTTATCCTGTATTAGTTGGAATTCTCTCTCCTGGAGTCTTTCATCTTTAGCATCAGCAGGCATATCTTGTGTCCTACGTGATAAAGCGTCTGGACGAACTGATCTAAACCCGGCTCGAAATTCTAATCTAAAATTGAATTGAGAGAGCACTTGTGCCCAACGAACTTGTCGTTCTACTAATTTTCGAGAAGTCATGAAGTACTCTAGATTTTTATGGTCAGTAAGAATAACAAACTGATTCTGCAATCCTATCAGCTCTCCTCTCCACTCTTTCAGACATCGAATTATTGATAAAAGTTCCTTGTCATGAATATCTTAATTACACTCGCTGGGTGTTAATCTTTTCGAATAATATGCTACGGGACGTAAACAACCTTCCGAATCATATTGAGAGAGACAACCTCCGGTAGCCCATCCTGAAGAGTCAGTTTCCAACACAGTAGGAAGTTCCTCGTTCCACATTGCTAATACGGGGGCGGTAGTGAATAGACGTTTAAGATTATCGAACGAACATTGATGGTCACTGGTCCAGATGAATGGTGTATTTTTGACAGTAAGTTGCTGTAATGGAGTAGCAATGGTGGCGAAGTTATCAATAAAGTTTCTGTAGAAATTTGCGAAACCTAAGAATTGTCTCACTGCTTTAAGATTCTTAGGCGGCTCCCACGAACTGATCGCTTCTATTTTTTTCTTATCCACCTTTACTCCCTGCTCTGCATTAATAACGAAACCCAGATATTTAATTTCTTTAGCTGCAAATTCGCACTTCTTTGGGTCAAGTTTCAGGCCTGCACTTTCGAGGCGTGATAATACTCTCTTTACCTGATTCCAATGATGATCTTTATCTCCACTTGAAAAAATCACAACGTCGTCTAGGTATGCTGCACAAACGTCTCCCAATAAGTCACCCAAAATACTATTGATCCACCTTTGAAAAGCAGCAGGGGCACCCGCCAAACCAAACGGTGTAACTAGCCATTCAAATGAGCCAAAGCGTGTACGAAATGCAGTCTTCCATTCATCACCTTGCGCAATTCGTAATCTATGAAAGGCAGTACGGACATCAACTTTGGAAATCCATGTGGATTTTGATAATAACCTTAAAGTTTCATTTATTAACGGGATTGGGTACCTGTCCCGCTTTGTTATTGCATTGAGACCACGATAGTCAACACAGAAGCGAAGACCACCGTTAGGTTTCTTTACAAAAAGAACCGGTGCACCTCCTGAAGAACTACTAGGTCGTATCCACTTCTTTGCTAATAGGTCTGTAAGAGTATGTCGTAAGACTAGGAGTTCATCCCTAGACATGCTGTATAAGGGTCCCCATGGAACCTCCTTTTCCTTTCCCGACTCTTCTTTTAGTAACTCTATCTTAGTATCGACCCCAACACGATTTGGTGGTAAGCCTTGGCCTGAAGTCGCATCATCATCGACGAAAATATTTGTGAATTGACGAACTTCCTCTGGTAACGATAATAAAACCTCATCATACGTATCGATGGGCTTAGACTCAAGCGCCTTGATAACATCCGTTGGCGATACTGCCCCCAACAATGAGATACTAGGAGAGTTTGTCTTTTGCATTGGGATATTTTCCTTAATCACTACACGATTATGGCCACTTTCTACAATTAGGCAATGTTTTTCTGCTATATATGTTATGTTGTTTTGTTCCATCCATGGTTTACCCAGAATTAAAGGGTATGCCAACGCGGGAACTACATAGCCACAAATAATATAAGACTGGCCGTCAATATTTACCTTAGCATACGTCACCTCCTTAATTGTCTGCGTAGCTTCCCCACTGGCTAAGTTTAAAGTTCGTGGCTTAATCTTTTCAGTAGTCAAATTATTTTCGCGCACAAGGTTTGCATCAAATACAGAAAAGCACAAACACCCGGTATCAATTAGGGCATTAACACGGACCGAATCATTTAATAAACAGTCAACGAGAAATGGTGTGGTATGCATAAATTTCTTGAGATTTTTCTGTAAATTGATATTTTTAGATAAAAAAAACCTTGTCAACTCCCCCAAGAGCGACTTCACTTAGGGGCTCTCTTTTCCCTCCTCTAGATCTTCCACACCAAACAATTTGGCAGCATTAACATTTACATCAGGAGCGGCCGCAGCACGAAAAGACGGACAACGATTACCAAAATGTCCCGCCTTAGCACAACGCGTACATAGGCCTTCGTCAATTAGCTTCTTAAAGTCCTTGGGGTTTCGCCAAGGTGCCCGTGGTCTCGTATCTTTACTATTTGGTTTTCCTTTTTGAGTCTGCCCCAAACCGGCCAGTAATCCCCCTAACTCTTTAGGAAAATTCTCATTGCTCACTACGGATAAGAGAGCGTTAAGTCCCGTCATTGCGGTATCCCCATCGGCATCCTTGACTTGAGAATTATTGGTATCGGATTTCAGTCCTGCGTTGTTATAATAAGGACGCGTGCGTGTCTGGTGGGATTCCAGGCGCTCCGCGACCTCCCTAACTTTGTCGCGCCAGAGGGTATAGTTATCAAGAGGGGGCATATCAATTCCAATTAAAGCTCTTTCTAATTGCTCATTTAGACCATTATTTAACAGAACAATTTTCATTAAAGGGTCCCATTTGTTTCCACCACATTGAGCTAATTTTAATTCATATGACTTCACAAAGTCAATGAATGGTTGCCGATTTCCTTGCTTCATCCTCGAAAGCTCTTTGCCAGCCACTAATATTGACTGCTTATCTTCAAATTGATCAATAAAATGGTTTAAAAATTCTACCCAATCATAACCTCCGTTTGAACCTCCCCTCTCGAACCAGTCATCCACCCTTGGCTTCTTGCTGGGAGGAAGAGTCTGAATCATTCCTAGGCATACTGCTCTATCAGACCCTAATAGAGGCCTATCTTCTTCAATTTTTACTCGAAGTTCAAAAATATAAGAACGAAAACTTTCCGTCTTTCCATCCCACTGCGGCCATTTCGTTTCTCTTTTCTTTGCCAAGGATAGTAACAGTTGATTCAATACATTTTCCGTATTCAAAGTCGGATGTTGCTGACTCGGAGAAAACTGCTCCTGCTGTAAGGGGTCTGACATTACCGGCGAATTTTGGACAAGTTCTCCCTCAGGATCTACAACACTGCAGAAAGAAAGACTATCGGAATCACTAGATGTAGAGCACTCAGGTACTCGAAAGCTCATGCACAAAACCTTTCATACGTGAAGGTTAATATAAGGTTATATATATATAAATAAGTAAACAAGTAAATAGATGGATAGAAAGATATGTGAAAGGACAAGGCAACGGTTAAGAAACGCGTAAAACAATGTCGTATTTACTGTCTATCTTTCTATAGAGAACGAATACAAGATTGGGAAATAGGGGCTTTATATAGCCCTTCACTAGAAACACATTATTTAACCCCTTTTTCCTTCGGCTCGACGTACCCCTGTCGTGGACTACACTGCTGGTCCTTGACCCAGCAGCCCCACACTGGGCATAGCCCATAACAATATCTTCGGCTCATAGAGATATATCAGCGATTTTAATACACAGAGATCTATTAACCGTTTCTTGGTGCATCACTCCCTTTTCTATGATTATCGAGCATATTAGTTGCGACTAATTTTAATAGTTATTACTACAAAATTGCTCTAAAGTTAGAGTTGCTGAAATAACGGTTATTTTTCATAAACCAAGTTCTYTTTTTTTKCGTCGTTCTCTACATGAAATAAGCCATGGAATGAAGGGAATTCATAATTGATGGATCTATCTATAGGATGAAGGATTGGGATCAATCAACGTTTTTCAAATTTAAATTTGGTGGGGGCTCAATATAAGCTTTATTTACTATGTATGTATTAATACCTCTTAAGTGAAATAGACCTCTAATCTTTATCAATTCAAATTGTGTGCCATCTTTTTTTCGTTTTCACACTTCCTCAAGACTATCATTTTCTTCATTTTTTGACGGTCATCTAATCAGTTTCTTTTTCAATATTTAAATTTAGACAATTTCTAAGTATCTATTTGCTTTTCACCAATTAATCAGCTTTGCCTAGTTGGTGTCAGTATTTTATATTTTTAAGAGAAATAGGAGTCGAGGAGCAAAAAAAGAATCAATCGTCATTATCCCTCTCTCGCATATCAATCTCTCAGAACTTCAGAAGTTATGCATATTTCAACATCCGCAATATATGTTATTCTCCTTTCCTTTTTAGGGGGATCAAAAACGGTGCATGCAGAACCATATGCAGATGCATTTGGCGTGACAAATTATGGTATCCAATGCCAGGATAGAGTCTATCCTAAGCATTATATCTATGCAGCAGCTAAGAACTATTGTGATATCAATCAAAAAATACCAGGTTTCAGTGAGCGATACTCTGTAGAACTGGGGTTCCAAACAAGATTTTATTACTATTTCAAAGAGAAAACTAACATTAATGAAATGTTGAGGAGCACTCATCATATAGTACCAATCTTAAAGGATGGCACACTATACCCCTTGGGTATGTAGTATCTTTATTTCTTTAGAAAAAAAAACTCTTTTGATCCTGTCAAAATTTTCAGCAAATACTTTTTTCTTTTCGACTCCTTCTGAAAAATCCGTCTTTGCATTTGTTCGCATTTTCTACAAAAAAAATCACTGCCTTATACTAAATCAGACTCAGATTCAAGCTCACACAAAAAACCAGCTGGCAAAGTGGATAAGAGAGATCCAGGACCAGATCGTCTTGTCATTGACGTGAATTGTGGTATTGTGGGTGCCTTCACCGACTTTGACTACATGGAACATAAAATTGAAGACAAAATTGAAGAGTGTAGAGTCCTCGAGTCACCTTCGGATCGTTTCAACTCTAGGGATCGCACACCAGAAAGATCTCTGCAACGATCTCCACCAAGGTCACGCGATCGATCACCAGAAAGACTTCCAGTATCATCTTCAGGACGAACAATCTATCAATCAGCAGAAATACTCCCAGCACTATCTCCTCAATAAGCACGCCATAACTCAGCAGAAATATTTACAGAAATATCTTAAGAAGAATCTTAGCAACGATTCCCACAACGATCACGTGAACCATCTTAACGTTCTTCGTGCAGATCCTTCTGAACACAACAAAGCTACTAGTTCTGTGTATCAAATGCTGCTCTAGGTCCCCTCAGAAGTCAGCTAATCGACCTCCAGAAAAAAATGTTATAAACCATCGCAATTTATTAGTTATTTTCAAGTCGTAATATTGGATTGGGATGTATTCAATCGGAGATATATCAAATTCATCATTTTTTATGTATCATAATCTTAAATGAAATAATTAGAGGAGAATTTATCTACGCAATAGTCTAGTTGAAAAGAGAAAATACAGATTTGCCAGGCTTAGAACTGAAATAAAGTCTGTAGGAAATATTTAATAATGCAGCTAATTAACTTCATCATAAACTTTGAACGTGCCGCCACTTACCTGATTCTATTTGAATAACAATAGATGAAGTTCTATTGTGAGGAATAAAATTCCTGACTCAATCATTTACACCTAAATGTTTCATTACTTAGCATTAATGTCTAATTCGGTGACTATATTCAGACCAGGTTTGAGTTTCTATTCGTGTAGCTCTAAAGCCGATTTGGATATTTTTGATTTCTGTATATAGTCCGGCGTTAGTGTAGAGGTTGGTTCCTCACGTTTTGTCTTCCGTCTTTTCTTGACTTTGAAATCTATTATATGTTAGAAATACTACGACCTCCCTTGCTTCCCTAGCGCTCTTGAACCCTTAAAACCCTTGATTCCTTGTCTTATAAATTATCCTTATCAATAACCGCAGTCCTTGTGATCCCTTACTAGCTCCTCGCTTCCTCGTCTAAACGATATACTGTCAGCCCGTGATTTGACATCTATACATATACATATATATAYATATACCATATACATACAGGCTGACTCATAGTGTCACAATACAGGAGAATAATTAGAGACAAAGTTACTAGTTTCAGTGTACTTGTGTGTGATTCAAAACTACTTAAAGAGTAAACTGTTGAAATGTTAATGTGCGTTTTGACATAATCAATCAAGGAGAGGAACTCAGAGGATAACTTTACCAGCCTCTGAGATGTACTACCCTAGCACATCAGGAGTGGGAACTAAAGGGAATAAACTAGCATCCCTTGAGATGTACCAGCCCAGTAAATACTAGTAGGGAACTCAGGAGATCTAAGCCTGATCAGGTCTGAGATGTACCATATTAGTAATAGTTAACAAAGGGAACTTAGAGCATTAATACCTCTAAGACGTACCGCTTAGATAAAATTAAGAACTTAACCGTTTTACTACAAGAATTCTTCCAAGTACAATAACACGTGATTAACTGTCCTAACATACACTGCTCCTAATCCACTGCCACTTAATACAAATAATTCTAACAATTCCGTTGCCACCTCACTTCCTCCACATATACCCCTCTTTATTATAGCGATCGTTCTGATTAAAAATTCCTTAGTTATTGATAGCTCTAACTCTTCGTCTAGCACACGTACGAAAGGTGTGTCCGGGTTGGCCACATCCGCTACATAAACGCTGCCTTCTAGTAGAAATTAGGCTTGCTGAAGATGAATTTGTAGTTGGAGTTGACTGTACTGAATCATCATCTTCGATATTAATTGTGATCCCATCTTCATGAAATGATGTACAGCGTAGAGTCGAGTTAATGATCTCATTTACACCAGCATTAGTTGGGTTTAGGTTAGCTGCTAATCTCATTCTTCTCGAGCGTTTAGTCACCAGTTCTTGTACTGCCTCTATGGTATATTTTCTGCCCTGGTATCCATAGGGAATATCACCGCTGGTATTTTGATTTCCAGCTAAGCTTTGTTGTTCCACCCTATATCTACTACCATCAGGCTCACCTTGTTGTGATGGCATATGACTTGTCGGGACTAGGTGCCAATGACAATGAAAATCATCTTGTCTAAGTTTCTCGTAATTTTCTAGCATTCTTTTCAGGCTATGATAACATGGTACACCCAGAGAGAGTTTGAAGTTACAGTTACACTCTGGGATAGGAATAACATGTGAACGAAACTTTGCCTGATGCTTCTCGAGGTATGCAAGCTGAGTTTCGACAAGCTTCAAAGCATGTCTACAGATCATTGTATTTACATCGCGGAAAAAAGATCCCTGCATGATACCTTTAACTTGTTGTTGATGAAGTAGATCAAGGTACCGTTGATACTACTGACCTAGAGCAATTCGAATTCTTTTAAAAACAGTGAATAAGTGCCCTGTTGATTCTGCAATGAACATCTTCAAATAGTGGTGAGCACCTTCGGCTTTACCACTAGTTAGGTGTCCGAGATGAAAGTGCCTATTGACAAAGCAAGTTACAAATCTTTCAGCATATAGAAGCCATGTGTCTTTCATATATTTCACAATATTTCCACCGTTACAATTTGTGGCAAGCCACTTGGCTTTGCAACTACTCCAGTTCTCAGAGAACCCAACACTTGTTGGTGCGTTCCAAACTTTCATAAAATCCTTTACAGAGTCTGTATCTAATTCCTTGCCTAGATAGGTCTGGAGTGCCGTCTTTATATGCCACGCACAGAGTATATTTTTCGACGAGGGAAATTTTTGGTCGATTGCATTCATGAGAGTTAGCTCTCTATCAGTGAAAATTACTCTGGGTTCCTGTATACTATTTTCTTGAAGAACCCTTTTCAAGGTATCAAGAGCCCATTTATAGTCTCCCTCAGTTTCTCGAGTCAGGAAAGCATAACCTACCTCAAAAGTAGAGTTGATGTTAGTACATCCAATCATGTGAGGTAACGGCATCTTAAACCGGTTTGTGCTGTATGTACAATCCAAAATCAAAACCTCTGGAAATTTTCGTAATAACGTTAAGGGGGTGTTATGCAGGAAAAAAAGGTGCGACAAGCAACTTTCCGAGTCTATTGAGTAGTCAAACCAYCACTCTTGATGTTYCTCTTTAAAATCGTCATCTCCCTCTCCACGCAGCAGTCTTAGCAAAGCGCAAATGGGTGTTTGCCCTTTAAGTTGAAGCTTTCTATGTGTCGCCAAACAATTGTAGATTCCCTTTGCAGTAGCATGGCTATCATCATGTCTGAGCTCAKCTAGGATAGTTCTTGGAGGAATTCCAAGCTCAGACTTGCGTATAACACTTTCCTTTTTATGCTCCTTCAAAGATGTAACACAAGGATGCCCAGTCGTAGATATAGAAGGTGGATGATTATGGCTTGGGGAACAGACGTCGATGATGTCCTCATCACCCGATAAACGAATCCACAAAGAAAATTTGCAGTTACACTTTATAGTTCCACTTTTTCTTATGCCCTTAGATTGACTATCATGAAATCCCGCACGATCGCAAAGTAGTTGACGAAATGTGATCACGCCTTGACGATTGATCTTTTTCGTAGATAAACGCAAGCCATAGCCATTTTCAATTGCAACAGATCGACAAGCATTTATCGCAGATTCTATGTTAAAGAAACTTTCTGAAAATGAAATAATAGAAGACATCTTGACATAATTCACCAAAAATAATATAATTTATAAAGTCAGAATTGACGTTTTTCTGAAGATAAAATTTTATACTGCTAAAATGTTAACTTTTTGACAGAATTAATTCGTTTCTGGCATTTACTTTTTAATGTAGTCTAAAATTTAAGATAATGACAAAGTTTAGGTCGTAGTTTTAATGTTGGTTTAATATTTCGTATCGAAGAATTCATGGTTGAATTTGAGTAAACACAAATGAAGTTGTTAGATGTTTATTTACTCATGTAATATGCCTACTTTCAGTTGCTATGCCAATATGGCGAAAAACAGGTCGTGTAACTATTACATCATCAATAAATTATTACATAATGTGAAAACTGGGGCAACTGGTGAAATAGGCCGTCTACTTGGCCTTTTTTGGCAGGGCTCATCGAGCAGCAATTTGCAGGGCTCACTGGTTAGCAATCACCGTTATTCGTTATTGGGCTTTGTAATATACGATTTAACGCTAAAAAAGCGCGAAACCCTTAATTACAGAAAAAGAAAATAAACGCACGGATGGATGTGGTTCCATAGATTTTGCGTCAAGATAGCATTGTCGCTTTAAACCGATAACTTGACTGACCTGATTGGCAACTTCATGGATTGTGAGTTGACTTTACCTATTCTGGTTAGTGTTACATGGATAGGGGTATAATAGCACCAGCTTTACCCCACCGTCATAACTCTCTAGGATCAGGACCTTCTGTCTTGGATCTTGCCAAGCCTGTCGCAAATCTTTTTGCAGATCAATCTTAACGAACGTTACAATAGCTATACGAGCTGAAGCATGGAACAGCAGTGCTATCAAATTTTGAATATCTAACGCAGGCGAAAGCACCTTAACGGAATTTATGTCGATGCAGAGAAGGAAGTAATTAATGACTCTTCTTCCTGGTGACCAGCAAGAGCTATGAAAGCATTTGAAGTGTTATATTCGTCTAAGCTGTAACGGGTTAATGCTAGCCAATGACTCCCGTAAATTGCTCCCCAATAAGCCCCGACTAAAAAGGCCAATTAAATGGCCGATCTAGCCAGTTTTTCCGGGAAATCCTAGGATCGCTTGTTTTTTTTAAAATCTATTATGTAATGCACGGCCGCCTTCTACGTTTACCCTCTGTCTGTCTAAATCGCGTCTAAACATGAGATTTATGCAAATTATTCCGTATCCACCTTAAAGAAAGTGCTTCCAGGTTGGCTTAGATTTAAATCAGCTTTTGCTTGCCC